>JTDE01006370.1:0-17657 GCA_014338405.1 Paragonimus skrjabini miyazakii
CAACCTCGTCGTAATCATTGTTTTGTTTGTAATGGAGCGGGACACTTTGCCCGCCAGTGCCCAAACAAACGCCTTCATCCTTGTTTTTCAGTGGTAACGGGTTATCATGGGGGCGTTCCACGGGTAAAAGTTTTGATTGAAGGAGAACAAAAGAGTGCGATAATAGATACGGGAGCGGGTGCATCGATCATAGGCAGAGTATTAGGATTGCCCGTAAGGTCCGGTAATCGGCTCCAGGTATGCATCCAGTTGCACAACATCAAGATCCCTTCAACCTTCTTCAAACACACGTCTTCCATCTAGGTATAACTTGGCCATTATATCATTCGATTTTTAATCCAGAGACAGCATACCAAGTGCTTACTAGCTATAGTAAACGTATGGTATCGCAGAACTCGTAGAGTTTGTTGTGATTTTCAACCAACTCCGAAAACGTCCTACTGATTATCACATAGTGTACAGAAGGTCATTCCATTCTGCTAGTTTTACAAATAAATATACACACTGCTGAATTTGTGGTAACGCAATGTTTGTCGTTAACTGAATAAACCCGCCAATAATGGCAGTCTGTGGTTGCTGTTGACTTCTGGGCCCAGAATTAAATTTCTCGAGAACTGTTCGTATAGGTCATATCAGTGCCATCATTAAAATCTCCATTAAGTGGCAGTGAATGCGAAAAATGTTCCCATTACCGTATCAAGCGAAGAACCGAAGGTGCTGTTGATCTGATTATCTTCTCGTTTGATGTTATGTAATATATTCCCCGTGTGTGTGGACGTTTCGGTGTGAACACTAGTTGGCATGTGCTCAGATAACCTTTGACTCGAACATAACGAACTAGATCAGTTAGCGTAGTTACTCTTCCGCTTGGCCATTTGGGTTAAATTTTGTTCCATACATTAATGATCCAAATTTTCGTGGATACCACACCACTTCTGTGTGAACAGAAAACTTTGTGAATCGCGTTTACTTTAAATCAAACTTCACAAGATGTCGAAACCACTCAAACAGCAGTATCTGCGTCAATGATCGACTTGTGGTATCTCTTATACCACACTCCATCCATCGATCTCAAAACGATGTCATCGAGCAAACAGCTAAGTGTGGCTATATTTTTTTAAGCATGCATCTTTGTAAACTCAACAACCATTTGAAAGTTGAGGTCAAGAGTTGTTGAGTCTGGTTAGCATATAACCTGTGAATTCACAATGGTTTTTCAAATGTATCAGTTGTTCGTCAATGGTTAATGCAAGTTATGGTTTATCTGTTCTTCTGCAATCTGCAGTAGAGGCCCAGGCAGTTGTTTTTTTTTAATTCGCTGGATGTCTTTATTGTTCGTTAAGGGCTACCACACTTGTCAGTTACGACTTATTTTCACCGGACAAAGCCTCTTCCTACTCATAACATTGTTGACGATATTTACCTGTTACCTAGAATTTCCAAGAGACTCAACGGACTGTTACCTTCCATTGAGCTCAGGAATAAGTTGCAAGTTTGCAAATGTCTCCAGCTCTTCCTTTGATAATCTGTAATTCATTCAGGCACCACAAAATTTCGAATAGTATGTTATCGCCATTAAAATGATACTGTCAGTGTACGGATCCCAGTAACCGGGAGCAGAATGAATGTTCGGCGAGACTTTTTTTAATCTCTGGCTTACTGTCATTCTTAATACGTTCCTTGTGACAAGTTTATGCCATCGCTAGCTAGTCTGCTCCATTTTGAGGCTTAATCGTATGAACTTCAAAGTAAGACCACTCCCGCCATTAGCTCCTTCCAACTGCCCACACACCGGCGGCTTTGGTTCGGTTTGTCAAATCGCATGAGTGGCTAGTCATTTGATTTAGTGGACCTGGCAGGGCCTGACAGGGTCGCAACAAGGCATGAAGACCAAATCGGTAACGCCAACTATCACGAATGACTGACCTCTATGCGTTAATACGATGGGCAGATACGTTCGGTCGTCGAGTCACCAGATCACTGACAGGGACGAACGTGGGCTTTTGACCCCCCTCGAGAGTGAATCAAACTGGACCCAAGTGGTCGATCACCGTATAAACGTCCACGAGCAGCTGTAGAAGCCAAACTTGACTGATGGCGCTCCGAATTGGAACAAAGCTTGAGAACATTATTTTAAGAAGCCGTGGAAACTGGGAACACTACAGTGAACGTACACGTTTTCAAATTCAACAAGAGGACGGGAAGGGGACAAAAAACCGAAATGATAGTTCCAGCGTCAAGCGTGTAACTGAGAGTCCCGGCAGTGGTAAGGATATACACTACTGACGAGCTCTAATGAGAGCGAAACTCGAGTCTATTGTTTCTTTTCGAAAGGGGGCCGACTGGAAAGTCTATGAGAATGCGACAGCTGCGATCAATTGTGGGTGATGATCAATCTATATGAAAATCAAAATCCCCTACTACTCATCAGTAATCGAATACCGCTCAACAAGTCAATGATTTTTGTGATTTCAATTCGGAGTGAAGTGCTAGTCGAGGGTCATCGGTTGGAGTTAACAGGACAATTACTGTTTCTCCTCTCAAGGCGATCGGACAACTTGATCATTACTCACAAGCGAAAGTGGTTGAGTGTTCACATATGATAATTCGGTCGTGCTTAAAGTGAGATCAATGGCGCAGTGGTAAACACGGTTGCCTCATGAACAGCGTGGCCGGAATTCTAGTCCCGCAGTAGCGAGGATATGCACCACTGACGAGCTCTAATGAGAGCCAAACTCGAGTCTAGTGCTTCTTTTCGAAAGGGGCCGAATTGAAAGTCTATGGGAATGCGACAGCTGCGATCAATTGCGGGTGATGTTCAATCTATATGAAAATCAAATTGTGATAAATAAATTATGAAATCATTTCCAAGGTCCATGTGGCGATGACTGTAATATACGATTTTAGTACGGGCTTAGTGGAATTCAGTTGGCTTCTACGAAAAACGTAGGCTATAGGATATACATAGTGAACTGCGGTTATTCTCATGCATCCGCACCCAGGCGTTAGACTGCCAGTTGAAGTCGCATTAGGAGGTAGACGGAATGTCACGTGTACGGCAGCTACACAGGCGAGTTACGATGTCAGTTAATTGTCTCGCCACACCGCACGTGCACGGCTTGCGTCTGTTCTACAGACAGTCCGTCAGCCTGCCAAGGACAATAAGATCACGCTTACGTGCAATTGGCTGGGTGAAGGTCGTTCTATCAGCTCCAGCTGATAGCAGTGCAGACTGATCGTTGGCGTGTGTTACAGCTTTCGGACAGACGGAAACCTTGCTGAAAACTCGTCACATCTCTGTTGCCTACCTTTATCAAATGCAATAGAAGTGGAAAACAGGACGCAGGTTTCGTAGGTTCTTTATGACATCTTTAAACTAGTAGAGCGATAAGCCTCGACGGTCAAAGACTGGTGTTGTCAATCAAAAATGTGCATACATTGAATCATACTCGAAATATTGTTGGAATCATATGGGCAAAGCTTCCAGTATTTTCGCGGTGTTGCAACGACTGTCTGTCCGATAAATTCTCTAACGGTCCTGGCCGTAACCTTGCCTTTCCAGTTGCTTTTTCTGTACATATGCTCTAATGTTGCCTTCGCTATGTTAAACCGTTTGAACACTAAAACGAACAACGAAAGTAAGTCAGACTAACTGTCCAGAAAAAAATGGACTAAACAAGTGCATTACAACCTAAGACAGTACAAAACGCACGAATTTAAACTTTGTTTCCCAGTGAAATAACCCGCGTTATAAAGCAGTTGAAACTAAACGCGGAGTTTGAGAAAAGCCTCAACAAATGTCCACCTTAACATTTCGTTTACTCTCTTCAGTCACGAACGTAAAACATTGGAATATATAGGACATGCGGATAGCAACAACAATAGAAACAATCAACGATTGGGTTTACACAAAACAATGACTGTTATCAGTTCCAGGGCAGACAAACTGCGTGAGTCAACAGTCTGTGCACAAACAGGACCGGACGGCGAGTATTGTTTAAAATTGTCTCGGATACGGCAAGCCATTTCGAGTTCCAATCACGCAACTTGGAGCGAGTTAGCGGGGTCAGCAAGGTGGCTTCTTCCATGATGTTTTGAATCATCACAGGTAAGCGTTCAGCCACATTCGTCTGTGAGGAATACTCTGATTGCCTGATCGCCTCGTGAGGAGACACAATAACTGTCCTGTTAACTCCAATCGATGACCCCTAGACTAGGACTTCCCTCCAGATTGAAGTCATAGAAACCATTAACTTGTAGAGCGGTAATCTGATTACTGATGAGTAACACAGGATTTCGGTTTTCATATAAGTTGAATATCATCCACAAATACATACGTATGAGTGAGTAACTTGCAAAACATTCTTTTGTGTTATCTCCCGAAATCAATCCTTTATTGTCAGAGTCGACATCTTGGCGACCGTCAAGGTCGTGAGTGACTAAAAAACGAAAGAAATTACGCTGCAAATATATATCTGACTGCAGGAGTGCTTGGGTCAGTAAAGTACAAAGTTGGAGTTTACGATAATGTGAATGTCACACAGAATAGACAATGATCATTCAATTTTTAGGACTACTTGCGATCTTAGGAATTTTATAACTGTCTAGAATCTGAGGGTACTTTGGCAACGAAGATGGTTTGACGGCACCCAACCCACTGGAAAGCAGTCTGCCTGAAGGGGGAAATGAAAGGACAATAACCTGGCATGCTGAAGGAGGGCGTGATCAAAAAGGCAAATAGTCCTCCGAATTCGCCAATTTTTAATGCGAAAGACAAATGGGAACCATGCACCGACAAATTCTCAACCAGAAAGCGAAAACTCTCTCACGGACGACGATGAGGGCTCAACTACTGGAATAACCATCAAATACGAAACATACAATACTAGCCCATCTAACACATCCAAAAGAGATGTCGGAAGAACGTCGCATCCACAGTTCTTTGGGAGAAATCGGAGGATTCACCTTACACTGTGCCTCCACTCACAATGATGAAACCGTGACTTACGATCACCGAACTCACTCGTATATCTCAGTCGACAGTTCGTCCGCATCCCATCACCTCCAGCGATGTTACCACCACTCATGTAATGAGTTCGAACCACGCTGTTGACCACTTAACTTCAAAGATCATGCCAGAATATCCGAAGACCTCACTGGCCGCTTTGTACAATCTCTTCCGTGTAATTGGCCAAGTCCCCAGCCGATTTTCATATAATTTACTTAGCTCCTATTATAATCTTTTATTTCCACACAGAACTTTTTCATCGTTGATACCCTCACCTTCCAGGAGAATATCAGCAGTTGAGTATATTCAGAAGTGACGTCTTTTCTGAAATGTACGCGACCCTCTGTAGTCTCTTTCGCATTTCCCAATCAAACAAACAGACACTCTGTTTTAGAGTGTTGCATGATGAAGGGAAACAAACTGGAGCTTCCAACAGTTATTTTGATAAACAATGAAAGAGCAGTTCTTCAATCAAGTTCGTCATTAGAAATCCTATTGTCTAACTGTTTGATCCTCACCGTGATGAACATTTTGCACAAGAGTACGGTTAATGACGACAGTGGAGGCCAGAAGCCAACAGTCAGTCTCAATCAAAACTGAAAGACATGGAACGATGTGACAGTTTACCCAGACTCACTGTGACGTACGATTGTGGGCTCGCTGATCTTTAGAGCCTTTCTGCAATGTGTCTGATGGATTGGTGTACAAAACATTAGTGTTGTGAATCAAAGTGAATACATAATGGTATCCCGGGCAACGACACAAGAGATGGCTAACCCCTCAGACATTGGGAACTACCCTTTCGTTCTCACTTTTGAAAAAGAAATGACGAGATTGGTCGATCTCCTGCAACATTTCGTGACCTGACCCCACATCGTACAAGGGAAAGACAGCAATACTGTCTGTTCAGAAGATACTCCCACACGAACGCAGTGTGCATAAAGTGTTTTTGAAGCGTTAATGTGTACACCATCACAGTGTCATTACTGTTTAAACTGGAAGCCTAGCCACTTAGAGCTCGCTTTTCTATGTCGCACTGTATGCATCATTGCAAGTCTGGGTGAACTGGTGTTGTCATCCGAGAACACGGATGGCACAAGGGTTATTTATTCGACCAAGCAATACAGGGGTTAAGCATTGAAACAAAACCACTCATTTGCACGCGGTATTCAGCCTCAGACCGTCTCGGCCGCCGCAGACGTCAATGCTCAGTTCCATCAAGTAGCAGGGACTCCTATAGGTGATACTGCACTCTGATTTTCCTTCCTGCACTTTTCCTGCGGCTTTTACCATGTCAAAATATATGCTCCGGTCCTACTACTGAATAGCAGTTGTACGATTAGTATGTTACGGTCGCTCAACTCCACTGCACTGGTAGATGATTCGGTAGGCAAACTTTCTCGAGAGAAAAAATGACCAAATGACAAACATAATTATAAGCTCGATTAACGTCAGATTTCAACTTTCGACGCACACAGCTGATGCGGTTGTCTTCCATTTCAGAAACTTTGACGAAATACTCCTCCGATTTTAACAGTAAGGGCGTATAGAAGAACATGTCTCCGACCGTTCACTTTTAGACTGGCACGATTACATATGAAGGCGATAGAGCTAGACGGAGATATCGGTCGGACATGAGACGGGAAAACTATGTCACCTGTCCATCAGTTGGTGGTTGTTTTGTTGGTCCGTTGCATCACATTCTGAATTGCGCAAGTTGGCCATCGATCGGACTGATTTGAGGTCAGGGTGGATGTAACGTTAAAACAAGCCCTTTTTGATAGCATAGTATTGATGCTGTTTGAATGCTGCTTTCAGAAATTGGCGGGGTGGACCGAAACTCGTCATAAAGAAAAGTGGATCGTGTCTCCAAGTGATTATCTCAGGGATCGGTTTCCAAACATCCAAGTCGAAAACCTGCATGATCGTTCACAAATTATTTAACCTCAGCAAATTTGGTAGTCGACCCGGCACTCCGTCCACGGTCTTGTTACACAAGTGCAACCCCAAGACGTTGGTGTTTTCCGAAACTATGGTAATGAAGTGTTGTGCACTGACTGTCTGTTAGCAAGAGGTGTTGACCCCACCAATCTTGCTGCCATGGCATTCAGGGTGCTTGCATGATCTAGTCAAGCATCCTAGGTTATTGTGTGACTGCACCGTGTTATACTTACATAATTAAGTGTTTTATTTGCTCAACTGCTGTGAATAATCGAGGTGCTTTTATCTGGGAGTGTATGTTCTTTTGATGTTTTTATTCAGTCCTATTTTCGATTTATGGTGTGACGACGTGCGTGGGGCGTTCCAGTTCTGATGCTTTCATGAACACAGGTAACGATCGAATATATTGCATATTATTCGCAGACTACGTCGTATGCCGTTGACCTGTAAATCAAACCTCTGGTTTTTCTAACGAAGATGGTTTTGTTTGCTTGCTTATCGATTGCTCGGTTATTTTTCTAGTTTCCTTATGACACATAGAGGAAACCAGCAATGCGTTGATGCAAAATGCAGTAGTTCAAGACTGTCCATGCGTAAAACTTACTTGGTTGACCGTTTGTCATATGCGATCCCACAGTGAAGATCCTGTGATGTGCAGGATTTGTACACAGATTGATCACAATAATTTCCACACTGAGTTCTCATGCATGCAAAGCAAGTGACGCTGGGTTTGTATTGACAACCAATCACATGACATCTTTCTGATAACCAGTTACCGATGGAAAGTAGCTTTACGATGTGATGAAGTTGAACTTTTGTTTACCGATTGGATACAGTAGACTGATGATCTGATCTCTGTGATTAACCTGACATCCAGTGTCTTCTGGATGAAATACTGTTCCCTCACGGACGCATTAAGAACATTACCCGAAGGATGTAGATGACAAAGTTCAATGACCGAACTCAGCATTGATAGTTAATAACAAACCATCTTCGATGTGATCGTTTGTTAGGGCGCCCACTCTGTTACCGTCCCAAGCCGCCTCTGTCGTGAGAAAGAAGAAAAAACGATTGACTCAGTCCTACTTAGCGGAACTGTTCAAAGCGGTCGAGACTTTTTATACCGCTAGGTCCATCTGCACCCTGACTCTTTTTCTTCCGGTAACTGTTCTCTTTGATGTCTTGGGAATGTTTGGTCATTACGTGCCCTATAAATACTTTGTAATTGTCGCATTTGTCGCTCCCGTGTTGGAGCGGAACAAAGCGGCTTCCTTTGTACGCGACTTTTGGCTTGTTTTGGGAACAAAATCGCCGGACAGTTGCGGCATTTTCCGGACCGAGATTCTCGCGTTAATTATTACCGGGAAGAGAATCTGAATTCTGTCAAGCGTTCCACTATATTGTGTAGGAACCAGTGTATCGTTTAGGAGGGTTTACTTCGTCGACGAGGTTAACCAGCGTATTCCATTTGGGTGTCCTCCAATAATTTAAGAGGCCCATTGTCTTGATGACAACACAAAACCTAAATTACCTGAATCGGAACCGTTACGATGTACAGTAGAGCGAATTTGCGTAGGAAGATTACATGTGTTAGTGTATTCACTATACCGCTGTCATAAAGAGATGATCAAATCAAACACAGTCATGATAGCTCTTATAAGCTAGGGGTATGGTCGATATTCCCTAATTTCCAGAGAATAAAAAGAGTTCGACAATAGTTTGGAGACATAGTATAATAACGTACATGATTACAACTACTAATGGAGAGTAGTCCTCTTGACATTTTTCAAAATTCATTACACAGATCGAAGCTATGTTGGGGAAACTTTTAGTATATATTCCGTCAAGACCGGAGTTGATATTTCAGTCAAGTTAAAAGTGTACAAATAAACTAGGTGAACGAAAAATGATTCTTTTCAACCTATCGTTATTAAACGATACAACTTTGATTGTGTACTGCTGGTCATTTGTAAAATAGTTCAGAATTTGTTGAGTTGTTATGGCTTCCGTTAAACGTTACTTTCTACTTGGCTAGTATTGGATCTTCTGACAACAACATGTAGAAATGATGATCAGGATTCTTTCTCTTGTCCTCTGGTTAGCTGTGTCTCGGTTCTGAAACTGCTGAGAACTCAATGGGTCTCTATCAGTTTGGTGTCTTTCAGGTGGACAAGGGTATCGTCAAAGCAGCATACCTACCATTTTGTTTCGGTTGTCATCGGGTACAGTTGGTTCAGGTCGTTGGTCCGGCTGCTGGTGTTGAGATGCTGTCCATGCGTCTTTTGATGTTCCTAAAGTTATCCTTGAACACACGAATCTCCGACAAGGTTACTATCCGATCCGAAGCTGAAAAGGATAGATTAACGAACGTGTCAATTCACACTTAAACCCCGACTAGTTGACCTTTGATAACTTAAACAGATGATCTGTATGCATTGATTATTTGAGTCTCATCCCCATTATCATCTCTTGAAACCCCATTCAACACTATAAACCAGGGCTTCTACAAGCATCAAGTCATCTTATACGAAGTTTCATTGACGCAGCTCCCATGCATGGTGACAAAACGCTTGCATGCTATTCAGAGAGCCTGGGAAGCAACCTAACACGAACCAATCGTCACTTGTTGAACATTTCAACCTGTTTGCCCCATGAGTCTTATCGATGTTCACCAGGCGTTTTCACGTTTCTGTGTCATATGGTTGGTTAAGTAAAAAAAAATCACTTACCTTTTATCTCCTCTGTCTTGACTAATCATAGAAATCAAAAGGAGATTGTAGCAGATCATAGAATAAACCCGTACATTGTAGTATAGACTGCACCGGTTGATCGCTGAGCAGATCACTGTTCAATTGATTGCACAACGCCGACTGTTTCCTGTTGTGAGTTGGTGGAGTGCCTACCCCGTCTAACGAATTCTGACATAAAATCATCAGTGCAGAAAGAAGACATATGTTGCGATATGTTAACATTTCGTTTACTGTCTTCAGTCGCAAACGTAAAACATGCGAGCTATATATGACACACAAATAGAGGTAGACAGGATATGGACACGTATACAGTCACACCACCTATTATGTCATCACTACCACGGCAACCCTATAGGTTGCCTCAACCACTTTTGTGCACATAGTGCCGGCTGGTGAATTCTGATCAACATGGCTTCACTAAAGGCCAGTAGCTCCGAGTTCTGTTGACGTAACAATATTTTGAATGATCTATTTAGATCAACCTGGTGACCTGTTATTATGAGGTGTCTGGCAATCGATGATGTGGGGCTTCGAGTAACGGATTCACGGGTCTCAGACTGTTGCGTCATGAACTGTGTTAACTAGTTTGGGACGTGTTCTGCCACTTGCTAAGTTAGCCGTCGGTCTGTTCTGCCTATGTAAACGTCACCGCAACTGCAAGTGAACTGATAGATAACGTGAGAGACAGAATGGTCAGACAGACTGCGTTCGCGGTTGTGTAGAACGGGTTCTTTGGTGGTTTCAATCAAACGTAGTTGGGCAGCCGCATACGTCACAGTCTCCCGTCAACTCGGTTCACACAAACGCAGCTGGATGTCCTCTTCCTTGGACTGAAGTTTAAAATACCACCCAAAGAAGTCAACAAGTTGAACACGCAAGTGCAATTCAAATATATGTATGATCAGTTGAAAGATCCGTCACCCACGTCTTCTGATGAGACGGGTTGGTTTCGTGCGAAACTGGTAGATATTTCCAACCAATTTTTATCAGCACCTATTCGTCAACAGTGTTATTTGAATCAAGCCATGAAAGAATTGAAGGGAATGCAGCACTTGGTGTTTCTGAAGCCGGATAAAGGTTCTGATGTTGTCATCATGAGCAAGGATGATTATATGACGAAAATGAATGCCATTTTGGAAGACCAACGAAAGTTTAAGGAAGCCAAAACGGTTGAAAATAACATACTGCTGGAAAAGCAAATAGCGAGGCAACTTCAAATACTGCTGTTGCACGGCCATATATTTGAAACTCATTATAGGCACATGGAGCAAATCGGTACGGAAACACCACGAATGAGGGGTGCACCGAAAATACACAAGAATGGAGTACCCTTGCGCCCAATTCTGTGTATGAACAATTCAGCATATCATAAAGTTGTTCGATGGCTGGTTGAAATTTTGGACCCCATTCGCAAAATGGTATCCCCCCATTGCCTAAAGGATTCTTTTGAACTAGCAGAGACATCAGAACGCGTGTCGGTGAGTTCACAAGCTATGTATTCGATTGATGTTGATTTCATTTTTACTAACGTTCCTCTTCATGAGACAGTTGAGATTTTATGTGATTTTATTTCCAGCCAAAACTGTGATATAGGTATTCCACTTGAATATCTTAAGGATATCTGTTACGGCCATCTCCCGCTCCTGGTTGGCCTACCAGACGATTCTCTTCTCTCCTGGCCAACTCACTGTTTGTTAACTCACCTCAACGTTGTGTCTTGTCGGTGTATTGGTTAAATTGTTTAGAATGCACCATTCACCTATCATATTAGTCCATTTTCAGTTCGGTTCTTACCTTGGTTTTGGACCGCGGTGGTTTTACTAGTTAGAGTCCATTTGATATAACGCATTATTCTGTTTACTGGTTCCGTATAGTCGAAGTTGTCACTCGTAATCACATTTGAAACTTGCCCTGTTTATTTTTCCGGTATCGTCTTGTTTAGTGCTGTTTCAAAAAAGTATCTTCACTGCTGTCTCCAACCTTTGATTTACTGGCGGTTGATTCCTGAGCGTTCACTGAACTATTTGACGTTAACCATTCGTTCCACTGATACCAGTCCATCGCTGACACTTGTCTGTGAAACGTCATCTTACCGATAACGCGTTACCGACTGATTCCGAGGTGGTACAGAATCCGCACCGGGAGGGCGCGTTTCATAAAATTTTCCGTGAAGCTAGTTCGCAATTGGCTCACTAACGCACTAACCCAAAACATGATATGATGTGCGTGTTGAAGTAGTGGAGCCAATTCATATCGCGACGCGTTTGCACATCAGCCGTGTACGAGAGTGTTTATCAGCTTGATCATGTGTGTATTCTGGTAGCGCTGGCATCAAAACATCCGCTCTCCTAAGTGCGTGTAGTCTCTAAGGTCTATACCTTTTTCCATACTGGTTTCTCTTTTAGGCATAAGAATTTATCTTTCGTGCAAAAGCCTTTCGTTTTAGTGCAGTAGAATTTCTCCGTTGTGTTTTCAGGCTGTGGAAGTGGCTTATGATTGGTCTAGTGGACTCATATTTTGCGGCCTTTTTGATTGCGACTGCTCGCATTGGCTACTGCGCTAGGACAATGTCCGAGGGAGCAATTGAGTTGTGAAGGCCGTTATGTAGTCCAATCATTGGCTTATGTTCTCTGCCCCATCTGGGCTGGACTCTATACCCTGATTGGACCACATAACGGCCTTCACAACTCAATTGCTCCCTCGGACATTGTCCTAGCGCGGTAGCCAATGCGAGCAGTCGCAATCAAAAAGGCCGCAAAATATGAGTCCACTAGACCAATCACAAACCACTTCCACAGCCTGAAAATACAATGGAGAAATTCTACTGCACTAAAACGAAAGGCTTTTGCACGAAAGATAAATTCTTATGCCTAAAAGAGAAACCAGTATGGAAAAAGGTATAGTCATCTAGTCAATTCATGCCATGCCGCGTAGCATAACAGCTTTTCAACACCAACTACATCATTCTAGATTGACGCACATGCTGTCAGATGCCAAACCTGGTCTTCGTATATGCTACATCGTCAGGATAATCGGAACGACATTCCGTCTGGATCACAAATGTTGGAAGTTGGCTATTATTGAGTTTGTCGTTGCCACGTCCTGTCTTTCATGACATTCTTTCAGACACATTCGGTAAATAAGGCGTCATTTGTGCACCACGATGCATCACACAACTGCCACTAATCTGAGGTATTACCTTCACATTTGTGACACAATTCACTGTCTTCGTAAATCTGCTGTACAGATGACTTGCTCAAGTATCGGTTAACTAGGCCTCCCGTCTAAGCGTTTGTGTAATCTATGTGCTATTTGGATTGCCGTTCTACAGGTTTCGGGTACAATAATCGGTGAGGAGTGATCGACAGCTACTTTATCATCACTCTGCTAGCACAGTCCATCGGTGGTGTAGTGCTTGGTTGGGTAAACGTTAAATGAGCTTCATTGTTTGTTATTCATTTGTCTCGGTGTAAACGTACTTACTATAGTGGTGGTTTATGTACACCGAAGCAGCAGTACCATGCGTATAGATACACACTGAAAATTGCCTCCATATTCAAATTTAACAAAGCATATGTTCCATGAAGAACTAGACCCTGACCAAAAACAACCGGTCATTAACCGTCAGTCTGAGTTCAATCATTCCTGATCGGTTCGACTTGACAGTTCATCCTTCAAAATACATATTGTTTGTTTCGCTCGGTCTTCTACCCAAAATTATGCTTGTTGAGCTCGTCGTTTTGATGTGCGCAGTCGGGATCGGAAGAGACCAGCTCACTGACACAGTAAATCATAACAGTTTGATAATCGGGGATGACTAGCTGATCAGCAAAAACACGTAATTAATAACATCTTGTGGATAGCGATTCATAGGGTGGCAATCCAAACTTCCATGATAGCCATTTACGGATCACATCACGCTATAATTTCGAGTCGATCAATTGGAACAGCCTGATTATAACCAGTTAGTAATGTCCTGATTACCTTGAAGTTATTGGTCCAGAAACTGTCAGTCAGAACAGACTTCCGCAATTTAGCTACTTGTAAAACGTTGTGTAGTGAGGATGAGCGATCGTAATATACTACTCACACCACGGCTATTCAGTAGCAAGACCAGAGCATATATTTTATTATCGGACAAGCCGCAGAAAAAATGCAGGAAGAAACATCGGAGTGCAGCATCGCCCAAAATGGTTCTTGCTACGTAAAGGAACTGAGCATTGGCGTCTGTGACAAAGGAGGCGGTCTGGGACCAAGTACCACGTGCGAATGAGTGGTTTTGTTTGTGGTTCTGTTTAAATGCCTCACCCACGTGTTACTTTTTCGAATGAACAACCCTTGTGTCATTCGCGTTCTTGGCTCACAACAGTAGTACGATTGGCGCAGCATTGTCCTATATCGGTTAACCAGCTGCCTCACTTACTGATATCCACAAAAGTACATGTAACTCAAAATAAGCTAACTTTGTCCACAAATGCCTGTCTTCTGGTTATCTTGCGTTGAAAATAACAATAGATCCGAGCTAGTTCATTGCTAGAAATTAGCTCAGCGAGTCAAATCCTAACATATACACAGATTTCCAATAAATGTGCATGTTTGCGATGAAAAGATTATCAAAATATTCCTAAAAACGGGAAGAATTATGTCCATGTAAATTTAGTTACTTTCATGATAAACATTCCCCGTATTAGATGGGGCGGGTAAAATTCAAAAATCCATTGACTGTGCCTTTGTCACCAACATTCGCAATAGTAAGATGTTTGTGCGACTAGCTGCGTGTGAATACAAGTTTCAGGACAGGTTTGATGGACTTCCAGACAGAACCAAGATAAAGACACCATTCATAATCATTTCGGATTTATCGACGTGACGTCTTTTATCTTTTATGAGGCACGGGTTGTCCATCGAACACCAGCAAATATTTCAGAGCGATCACAAAACAGAGCATGGGTCGGTCATAGCAATTGGCTTAGGGTTTATTTCAGTGCATCGCCGATCTTTAACATCTCTGGCGAGGTGTGACAAGGTTGTCCAGCTTCCCCCTTCCTATTCAACTTTGCAGTAGACGAGATCCTAGAGTATACCCTGTCATTATCTGAATACGATGGTGCGGATTTGCTCCCAGGTAGTCGACTTCCAGAAATAGGGTATGCAGACGACATCGCCCTAAACTGTAAGGGCTCACAGGGAGTCCAGAACATCTTAGAATTTAGGCTTCAGTTCGCCAGGTTGATGCGACCTTTGCACCTACCAGCTACAAGGTGTTGTTGTAAGATTGGCACAGCTCCGCTGTTGCCCTCATCCTTGGTGGTGAGCAGTTGAAAGTAGTCGAGAAGGCTATGTGGTTTGGGGGCTGTATCAGCGTTGGTGGAATGTCTGATGAGCTCACCAATCGCAAAGCAAAGGCCCGAATGGCGTTTGCCAGCTTACGTCGTCTGTAGTGTCGGCATGATCTCAGTCTTTCTGTGAAAGGCCTAGTGTACAATGCCACTGTAAGGGTAGTTCTATTGTACGGCTCCAAAATCCGGTCCATTCACGCGAGGGACGTTCACAAAGTATCTGTTTTTGACCATCGGTGTTTCCAAAGAATAGGCGGCGTGTGGTGAGAACACGGTGTCAGCAATGATGAATTTTGTCGGCATGTCTTCGGGACGCACAAACTCTATTGACCCATAAGCATATTAATCTCGTCTCACAGGCTTCGTCGGCTTGACCACACCCTAGGGATGCCAACTCATTGCCTGCCACACCGTGCCTTGTTTGCAAGTGGTGGTTTGGACTGGAAACGGCAGCCTGGTGGTCAACGTATGACTTGGGTTCGGGGTATGAAGACACTCAGTGTGAAGCTTGCTTCAGTAGGACGCTCCCGGCTTCCTGGCTGGGGTCCGAAGAAAGTGAACATCTTTCGTCGAGGACGATCTCTGATATGGTGGAGAACAGAAACCAATAGCGCTCATGTTGCGAGTCTCTGTGTGAAGCTTTGTAACATTTCCCTATCCCCACATTTGTTTCCTCCTTCACCTTACATGTAACTTTTCTTTCTTATATTGTGGCACATTTGTCACTCCTTGTGGTTTTTTACGTATTATATATATATATATATATATATATATATATATATATAAAGAGTTCGAGCGGCACAGTGGAATCCATCAAGTGTTTGAAGCACGCACGGACTACAGCTAGGTTGGCTAGTGAGAACGTTTTGCAAAGTGGCTTCCAAATCGTCAGAATGATGCTGGCTAAGTCCATTGCGTAACTGTTCACCGTTTCATAGCTGTCCTAATGGAAGCCTTCAAATTCACTCCGTACCCCCTAGAGGGTAGCAAATTTTAAGGATAACAATTTATCGAGTGACGTTATGTCCTATATAACACTTGGATGAATAGCTGTCTCAGAGTGGTGAATAAATTATTCAGTTCAACGCGCAGTGATGAGATACGTTCTGTAATGCACTGAACTCATGCGGTGCGCAAGTCACGTGATTCATTTAGGAAATAAAACACTGGCAAACCGGTTTCTGCTTTACTGAAACGAAGATGAACATCTGTAGGTAACTAATAGATACAACCGTAGTGGATTGTGGATGTCAAGGGTAACGTGAGAGCGTTGATGATGACTGGGGAGATGTTGATCGTACTGGTCAAATCATGAATACCGTAATCAATAGGAATACGAGGACAGATGTTTTCACAATAATTGGCCACACTGCAAAGAAATCGTTTCGTTCCATCGGTTATTCAATCAAGAACTTCCTACTGCTGGTACTATCTAAAATGTGTTCTGTTGTCTCGTAGTAAAGGATGGAAACACAGTTCTGCTTGTCGGGAGTGTCGTGGAGCAGGATGTACTTTGATAGAACTTGACGTAGTGTTCATAGGCTTTCAAACAGGAGTAGCTGAAGCTAGAATTGCTTCCCTCAGGTCATACTGAAATGAATCTGCTGATCCATTGTAACAGATCCTATAGGATTTCCATAGAAAATTTACAGAGGTTAAGAGACCGAAAATGTTTCGGTACATCTGAATCTGTGCTAGACGGTTCAGAAATTAAAGACCAATCCAGGAGACATTTTCAGTTTCACAGGGCCAACAGTAGAAAGACTGTGAAAAAGAAGGTCAGAGGATAATAGTCTGAATAAGAATCCAGTCACTGCCTATCAAACGTACAACAATCTCACTGTAGCATACTGCACACAACAGCTGGCTAGCATCGACTGTGGTCGGTGGGGAATACCAAGTGTATTTGGACGTCATAATAACAGAAGTTAATAGTCGCGTTTGTTACCACTTCTACAGTTTTCGGATACAATTCATTGTTTGTAATCGCTGCTCCGTTTGCAATTTCCTCTTGTTGACCACAGACTTAGTACTGATGTTGTAGAAGAGAACACTTCCACTTGTGGTTGACATGTTGTGTTTAAGCTTAATGACGTCCAGTACCAGTCAGTTTCTCTTTCATAATGTCAAATTATCCGGACGATTGTGGTTCAGAGTGAAACTACAGTAGCACATCAACCGCGGCCAAAGTAAATCGAACATACTTGCAAATGCACGCGACAGACGCTTGCGTCCAGTTAATCACGAGTCATCATAGGACAGCAGTTTGCATACCATCTGTAACCAAGTTTTTGTCCGTCTCTCACTGTAACGTCTGAAGCAGTTGTCGATCCCCTGAACTAGTTCAGCTACTAGCACGCTAACTTCAACGTGTAAATGGTGTGGACACGTGTGCCACGGTCATCAGCCATGTCAAATGAATGGTTTTGAAGTTGAGCCATGGGAGTTAGTTGCATTAGGTTTAATTCTGATATGCAGAATTGACGTTTCTGATGTTGATAGACAAAAATAATCGGAGTAAAATTTTAGTCACTTCTACTGTCACTTTAGTGAACTGTCAATCGGAAGAGGGCGTACTTTGAAGCGATAACATCGCGGTAATTTTCGAAATCTGATAAG
>JTDE01006373.1:9123-36190 GCA_014338405.1 Paragonimus skrjabini miyazakii
AAACTTCAATTGTGGGAAAGTTAAAATGTGAGTTTCAGCCTGGCAATTCGCACGCTATTGGTATCTGTTACATTGTAAAGGATCTCAATTTGAATTTATTGGGTATAGACTGGATTGATAAACTGGGATTATTCGACGTGCCATTGAATTCAGTCTGTCGTCAAGTTTGTCCAGTTACTAAAATCATGTCCACTTATCAGAAGCCAAGGTCGTTGGTTGACGCAGACGTTAAAGCAAAAATGATTTCACAATTGAAGGGACAGTATCATGACCTTTTTGAAGATGGTCTTGGTCGGTGTACACAGGCAAAAGCTACCCTGTACCTTTGCTCAGGTACAAAACCAGTTTTCTGTCCCAAAAGACCGGTCCCATATGCAGCTATTCTTTCGTTGGAGGATGAATTGAACCGGTTGGAAAGAATGGGAGTCATCAGTCCAGTAAACTGTTCGGTTTAGGCTACACCCATAGTAGTAATAAAAAAGGCAAATGGGTCGCTACGTTTATGCGGCGATTTCTCAACTGGTCTAAACAAAGCATTGGAGACTCATCAGAATCCGCTGCCCGCTCCCGAGGACCTGTATGCAAAGCTAAACGGTGGGAAGATTTTTCCTAAGATTGATTTTTCTGATGCATATCTACAAGTAAAAGTCGACACATGCAGTAAGCAGTTTTTAACCATTAACACACATCGTGGACTGTACCAGTTCAACCGCCTACCATTCGGTGTGTAGTGTGATCCAGCGATTTTTCAGCAGATCATGGACACGATGTTAGCTAGTTTGACGTGCGTAATGGCTTACTTGGACGACAATATTATTATCAGTACCACAGTGGAAGATCATCAGTCGCATCTCGCTTCGGTTTTAAACGCATCGAAGAGCATGGTTTCCTCATCAAGTCTAACAAATGCTCCTTCTTCATGGAAAGTACTCCATATCTGGGTTTCGTTATTGACCAGGATGGCCTTAGGCCTGACCCAGAGAAGATATAAGCTATAATAGAAATGCCCCCACCAACAGATAAGACTACCCTCCAATCGTTGACAGGTGTGGTAAACTATTGGTCAGGAATCGACGGGAAAATCGAAAATTTGGTTCGATCTTGTAGAAATGGCGACAAAAATGCCGGTTAAATTTGAACTGTACTCATAGCCCAAGGCTGAAAAACCCTGATCCCGGGTTTACCTTGATTTTGCGGGTTCATCGAACCGACTGTTCTACTTATTAGCGATCGATGCACACTCAAAGTGGCCAGAAATTCTTCCCATGCGAATCGCTACAACGTCAACAACTATCTATCATCTTCGACAGTTATTCGCTCAATTTGGTGTTTCGGAAGTTCTGGTGACGGACAACGGACCACAGTTCAGTTCAGCGGAATTCCGAGCATGTTGTGGCAGCAATGGCGTTCAACACGTATTCACGCCAGTTTATCACCCACAGTCTAATGGCCAAGTGGTGAGATTAGTAGATACGTTTAAGAGGGTCTTACAGAAATTGGAAGGAGAAGGTAAAGTAGAGAAAGTGGTTGATGTTTTCCTGAGGGCCTACCGTTCAACAGCTAACCCAGCGACACCGAAACAGCAGTCACCAGCCGAAGCATTTCTGGGACGACAGTTAAGAATTCCACTGGATGCTATACGTCCAAAGATCAATGCAACAGAGAGAAATGGATCAATGGAAGCGCAGTTCAACAGGCATCATGGAGCACACCCCAGATATTTCCGACCGGGAGATGCAGTCTGTGTGCGGAATATGCGTCACATTGGGGAAGTGTGGCTACCAGGCCTAATTGTCAGTCGTAAGGGTAATGTTGTCTACCGAGTCAAAGTTGAAAAATTCATCCGGACACGTCATGTCTATCACTTGAGACAGCGAGCCGATGATAGGCAGGAATGCCATCGGACCAACGGTCAACTACCCATTGACATATTGTTAGATACAATCTCATTGACGCCTACATGCCAAACACCCCCAGTCATCTCAGACACTTTGGATGTTCGCAGATCTAATCGTGTTCACCAACCAAACACACGTTTAAGTGTCAACCCCAGAAAACATTCTTATGACATGTGATTAACTCGCTTTTGTTGAAAAGAGAGATGTTACGGACGCGTTCCTGTTGCAGATAGTCGATGTGCTTTTGTCCTAACGCCTGCTTATTGGTCTTACCAGCCGTTGGTGGTCTGGGTAAATTGGATCAATAGGTTTCTGCTTTCTGATTGGTTGTTTGTCAGACTGGTCATGCTTTTGGGTATCATGTCACATTCGTTTGGGTCAGTGGCAGAATTCCAGTGTACGCTCTCAAGTCTCGTGTTCTGATTCCGCACGGCTGGATGGGTTACAACTGGTTGACCACTGTGAATCGGGTTCGTCTCCCGGGCTGGGGCCCTCCCAACTCACATCAGGTGAGATGGCGGCTAACCGAGCCCAGTGGCATGAATGTTGTCGTTGTTTGGCCGAGTAGTCTGTGAAGTGAGTGCACGCAATGACGCGAGGCAGTGAAAGCCATAAAGATGCTGATGACGCCTTACTTTCACTTACAGCTCGGTTGTTTGTTTTCAAGGTGTATGCGCCTTGATGTTATATGTTTGAATGTAGACGTAGCTATTTTTAGGGGTTAGGTCCCCTGCCTTTCCCCTTTGTTTCTTCTCTCTTCTTAAACAGAGTTTGCTTTCATCTCCTCCGTGGTTGTGTGGCAGTTAAGCATCAGTGTGAACCACTGATGTATTGCTGTCTATGACGATGATGAAACATAAATGACCGAATATTTTATGGTAGTGACCGATGAGAATAAACGGAATGCTTGCATCTCGTACTGTATGTCACCTAATCGTCTTGATGAGCTGAATAAAGGGAACTCTGTTTCAAGCGTTAGCATTCACCTACTTTTGCAACACGTGCGTTCAACTAGATGACTCGTTTATTCGTACGTGAGTGGAATATTTGGATGAAAAACATTTTTTGATATCTGATAACCCATTTTCGGGGAACCACGTAACACATGACATTTCATATCGATTGAACATCACCCACAATTGATCGTTTGAGTAAGTTTATGCTTCGCAAGATAGGTCCACTCATCAGTGTTTGTTCTGGATATAAACGGTAAACCCGAATCTGTGTTGTAATCGAAACTGTTGAAATAACGGTAAGCAGAAACAGAAAATAGAAACAGAAGATTGAAAGCCTTGAAAATTTGCAATTTCAGTTCACTTCGGTTATAAATGGCAATACGCAAAACTATTGGTTAGGGGATGGGAGGTTGATAGACGCCAATCACTCTCAAGTTATCCTGGCACTTAGGTGTCATGGGTTTCACCTGTTTGTTGGACCAATGGCATCAGCGTAATCAAGTAATCACGTCTGATCGAAAATAATCACGGTGTCCAGCCCACATGCCTCTCAGTACGTCACATGACGGCCAGTGGGATCCTGGACATTGTATGTGCCTCTGCTCTCAACTGGTTACACGTACAGTGCGGGAAACTCATGTTGTGAATGCGGAAAAAAGAGAGCGAACGTAAAAGCACATGTAATTCGGACAGTTAATATACTGATGAGTCGTTTTCTACGGAGCGGGCGATCAACGTCACACTGCAACGTAAATAGCTGTTAAAGTGGCAAACTGGACAAAAATATATCAGTTCGTCCAACTGAAATGACTACGAGCCGTATACTTGGCAGTTATATCCCCATATAGATGGCCCCATGAACATAACTCCCCGTCCAGACAAGTACAGCACACCTCATGACCAATTCACACTTATTCACATCACCAGGGTCGGAAGAGTAAAGAAGTTAGTTCCCGAATTTGGGGTAGAAGTCATACTCTTAGTTAAGGTCAACAGTTGACCAGCAAGGTTATCAAAAATGCTGTGACAAGTTACATGGTGGATAAGACCATCAATAAATGAGTGACAGTCCAACTAATAATTTAGAATAAGGATACAGCTGATAGTGTTTGTTAATGGATTAGCTTCTTGAAATAATGAAGTGCATTTCAGAGTTAGACTTCGTCAACGAACATTCAAGACGACCAATAGGACAGAGGCAATAGAGAAGAGGATGTTGAGCAGATAATCTTCAGTGGACTTTTATAGTTTACTTATCACAGTTCGTCACCGTTTTGCCCGTGAATACAGGTTTACGCCATGTCTACGAAATGCAAACGCAAGCAAATGACCACTTGGCTTTGATCGACTGCCCCATAAACTGCACGTATTGTTCAAGTTGTCTTGACGCTGATGTTCATTCTCTTCCTAACGAGTCAGAAACAGGGGCTTAGACAGTGTGCGACGCTAAATGACATCAAAAGATTCATTTTTATGTTTCTGTATAGAAGCTATAAGTATACACTTAGAGACGTAATGTATATACATGACCACATGATTATCAAACCCATTACGTAGTGTGTAACAGTTAACACAATACATTGCAGTATTTCCGTTTTGACCTATCGATCGACTTAGTAATTTTATCTACGCCCCTCAAATGCCCTTACAGGACACTTTCGATGCAGCCTTTGAACAAATGACACATGTGGTCAAAAACTATGAAGATGTTGAAAGATGATGCCGACGCTGTTGCATTCAACCCTGTGTACATGCGAATACAAAGTAATACTTCGTTGGAGTTGATAACCTGAGTTAGCTGCTAGCTTTGGACTACGTTGAACCCAAGTTGTTTCAGGCGAGGGGGTGAACTCAGTGGACAAGCTTCACAGGTTGGACATCCAGAGTAGATCAACCTCAAGGACAAAAAGTTACCTATCGATCTGAACTGTCAGAGATGGCCGATAGGAAATAAACAATAATAGCTGACGATGTTTTCGCAAAAATCACTGGGCTCATTAAACGGAATTCCACTGGTTCACTTGGCAAAATTCAAGGAGCAAATTCATGCCTACAGCTTATCCTTATCCACTACTTGATCTTAAAATTCCGCGATTATCTGCCCTTCACTCAACAAACTTAGTGATGGATATGTCAAACATGTGGACGCAGCTGACTAGAGATGATTGTATACATTTCCAGTGACCTTCCCCAATAATTCTGTTAACCAGATTTTCGCGGATACTAAGTTCCTCTCGATGTGTCCCTTTGGACGAAACTCAGTAGCCCTTGTGGGGTGAGGACTACTGACGCAGCTCCGGTTTGACAAGTAATACAAAGCAGTGCGTTCCATCGGACTTGCTGACCTATTCACTTTCGTACAGCGTTGTTTTTAGCTGGTGTGATTCAGAAAAACAGACTACTTTGAACGCAACCTCAATTAGACTTAACTATGAAAACTATAGACTTCAGCTGGATTAAAATTAATCACTCATTAGTAATTTCAAAGTTCAACAACTGTGTAGATAGACTCTAGTACTAACTGACTGGGTGAGCTCACCACGGCAATTTATCCACAGGATCATTCGATGGAATCCACGTTACGACAGTGTGCACTGATAATGGAATCCAAGGTTCAGAACCCCCGGGGAGGGCTTCGTAGCTCGGCTACCAGACTGACTGCAAGTAGAACCATGCGGTCGCTGATTCAAATCCCAGATGTTTCACATTTGAGTCTCACTTGACTGATCGAACCCACCAGGATGCTCATTAGTAAGAATAACTTACAAAAAGATTCAGAACGTCAGTTGACCAACAAGAGTTGTAGAACGGAGTACTTATGTTGTTGACTGTTTGTAGTCCGCCAGTCTCCGGCAAGCGTATGTAATTTGCTCTGAATCCCCAACCTCGGTGGTTATACTGCGCTCCGGTCTATTCGCCCAAAACTTTAAGACTATGCCTCATTCCCATAAGTGTTTAACTAAAAGCAGCGGTGGCTGCCTATTTAACCTTGGTGAATTCCTTTCTTCTGACAATTTTGCCACCTATGGCAACTTTCCCTTCACAACGCTTTCTGGTTATGCTTAGCAGTTACAAATTGTGCTCATTCATAGTTGCTCGTACCTCCAAGCCCATCAGACATATAAGCTATGCATATATACATATATATATATGCCATTGTACAAATATTCACACACAATATTTCACTTATCTCATTTGCTTCGTTACCTTAGCAAAAGATAGAACCGGTAAAAACACTAATTTACATACCAGGGAACACTTCATTTCTTTCATCTCCATTTCAAACTGTTCTACGAAGGATTAGAACTGACAGCCCATACACCAAACAACAAACCTCCAGTTACAAGCTACATGAACCCGAATTACATCGTTGAGCAAACTTGATAAATTGTGCGAAACAGTTTTTTTGCACTATCTTGGTCAATGTGTAACTTGCAGATATACACTAAACCAAGAAACGCTAGTTTTTAAAGTGAACCAAAACTGAGAAAACACCGATCACAAAACGCAAAAGCATTATGACAGTTAATTTTGCCGGTGTTCAAACTATTCAACGAGAACTCGTCATTGTGTCGTTTCATCTTGTGACTAAATGAGTATGTGATCGAGACCGATTGCATCTCATTCAAAGTAGAAAGCATGACCAGAGCTCACTGATTGATACACACTCAACGTTAGTGGCAGGTACTTTGTTCTTGTCCTCTCAACCGCGACCGGTTGAGTATATCTTTCAGAACAAGAAGGGGATGAGGGAGAATGGTAGCATATAACAGTGAGCTGCACGGAAGAGAGACAGCCCGGTGTCCAAGCATTTCTAGAACAGTTGTTAGCACGCTATTAGCCAACTGCACTTCAAACGACACATAAGATGAACAGAAAGATGGATGACTCTCTTTAAACGTGGTGGGGAAAGGCCCACTCGTTCCGACTCGAACACACAATATCAAGCGATTCTCAGCCGGATGAGTTACTAGGACTGCAAGACCTGTTCGGTAAGTGACTACTCGAGAAATGTACCACACCTAACTCATCCGAAGCTAATGCCTATACCTGTGCACACCGAGGCAAACATATAGGTTATTTAGGAAGGATCGTCAGAAACAAATTAGTAGTATCAGTGTCAATCACAAACGTGACTAATGTGGCAACAAAACGAGACACGCAGACCGATCTCGACCGCGACCGATGCTCACAGCCGGGTCCACGTTAAGCAACGGTTGACAGCCGACTGTCTATGTGCGCAGAGAACCTCATGATCAACAAGACTCCACGGTAGTTTACAAGTTGCGAGCATTCGTCATGACGGTAAACGATGACGTGGCCGACTAGTGTCATGAGATCGACAGCGCGGCGCTAAACCTTTGATATGTCACCAACCAACAAGTGGGCTAATCCATCTCATAACCAGTTAGGTAGATGGGTATTGTTTGCAGGGTCCAGGATCTAGAGCTTAGCCGTACAGATCGTCGCAAACGGTATCTCACCTGGTCAATACCAAGGACACCAGAATACTTTGAACACTTCCCCATACTTCAAGTGTCTGCCAAACTCCCTGATTCGTGTCCTGACGGACAGTAGCTCGATACGATATTGAATATGCGCAAGTGAACTCACTTAAAAAATAATCCACCTGTGAGTTTATGAAAAATGGGCTAACGCTACTCTGCTTGAGGGTATAGCAGACTAACACGATGAAGAAACCATAGATTTCACAAACCAGAAAGCCTTAGCAAAATATCCAATTAGACGCAAGTAACATGATGCTAGTTACCCACTGAAGATAACTATTCAATATGTAACGGATAAGTGCTAACTACTTCATTAGGCCTACAGTTGCATAAGCAGCAGCCACACCGCGAACAGTTGGCGCATTATCAGTGAGGTTTTCTACGTCCGCGGTACCACATCTCAATCGTGATAACCAAAAAGAAGTGAGGAATATATATGTATTTATAACTTTATATTGTAAAAAGAGCATGTGGCCCGATAATTTGTACAGAAATTCACTAGGAGCTAGCAGAACAAGGATACAATGGTAGCTCAGACCATCCTGTCAAACCTCACAATCAACCCGTTGTCTCCTACACAAATAAGCGTTTTACCGTCGTTTGCGAACCGTGTTTGACGTATCGCGCTGTGGCTGAGAGGAATTCCGTTCGATCCGGTACCCGACAAAGAGGGAATATGAAGCACTTGTGCCGGTAAATTAAGTGCTACTTCGGGAAACTTTAAATCCCACAAATAGATTCGTGCTGGTCCAGTGCCAGTACCCAAAGCGAGAACCTGATTGTCTAAATCCACATCAAATCGAATGTACCACAAATTACAATCCGGTGCTTTCAACTGGTGAATAATACTCATCTTATGCTCCGTCGGCACGCCTGGCATCGGATGGACCGGTTGCTCGGATGACAGCGGAACACCCACCGGTTGTAAACGGTTAGGTAAACGAATACCACCAACTTCCGTACAATTGCTGCCCACAGTACTCGCGCTACCAGGGGAACCGGTAGAAACGACGGAAGAATCATCGAGGCCACCAGGTTTCCACAAACTGACACTGTTTTCACAAGACTTGGAGAGAACCATTGCCCCGAACCAACGCGCACAGTCCACATAATTTCCATGAACATCACGTGAACTAAACTCCGGAAAATGTTGTATAAGGAGAGGGAATGGTCTGTGCGTAATGAAAAGAAAAAGACGTAAAATATTAGTCCCTGACTAGCTGAACTCTAGATGGGAAGCAACTATAAGGTCTGAATTCAATTACGGACACGGTCTAGTCAAGCATACAAAGTTGAGCCTATGCAGACCATGGTAATGCGGCATACAGTTTCAATGAACCAGAAGTACTTCCGGAGACTTAACGAACTGATAAAACTTCTTTAGACTGTTTTGGAAACAGCACAGGTAGCTCGTGATTGGTGCTTGTCAACAGTTAGTTCCGTTTTAATAAACAGGGCCCAAAGTGTCTGTGACAATTGTGGAAGCATCGGTCTACTACCTGCTGCGTCCAGACTACGTCTGGCCAATTATGACGTCGGTTCACTAAAAATGAGCACGTCAGATACGTGAAGAACAAGCAGGATTCCGACCTGATTGAGGAGGCATTGACCACAGTTTTACCTTGCGACGGATCTTGGTGAATCGACATTTACAAGCGGGCAACGTCGTGGTCTCGAGAACTGTCTTCGATTCGGTCGACAGTAACCTTCTCATAAACTGTCTCGCTGCCAAGGGAGTTCTGGAGAAATATATGTATCTGTTAAGATCATTGTATGTTGACTATGCAAGCAAGGTGAGAAGTTAAAAACAACTGTCTTGAGCGTTCAGTATTTGCAGTGCAGTTCGTCACGGGTGTGCAGTCTCCCTCCTTCCTATCCCATTGGGTGATGGACGACATTCTGGAAGATACGTTTGAGGAATCTAGTGAGCTTGGTGGGAATTTTCTTCCTGATACTAAACTGTTCCACATGGAGTGTGTGTATGAAGTTGTCATGTTTAATCCTTCTGTACAGGACATGTTGACGATGCTTAAGAAGGTGAAAGACAGAGTGGATTTCAATGGAATCCGTTGCAAAACTTCAAAATGTACAGTGCTGCATCAAAACTAGGATATTCCCACTCCCACGTCCGTTACTGCAAACATTCAGAATGTGACTGTGGACAGTTTCATGTACTTGAGTAGCATCACGTCAGCTTGTATTATTGCTGATGGGATATAGGCGAGGGGTAACAAAGGCAACTGATGTGCCTGCCAACCTGCGTCACGCGTAGCATCGCAACGGCGTCAGGTTGTTGTTGAACGGATGAGGGTATAACGATTGTGTACGTTTTATTTTGCTTTAGGGCTCGGAAAGAGAATATTTCTATAGTGGAGATATAAACATATTTGGTATGTTTACCTATCGCTGTTTCCGCTAATTAGCTCAAATCAAGTGGAATGATCACGTGGGCTACGCGGCCGTTCGATACAGCATATTTTGAAACCACTTATCAGTAATACAATTCCAATGCTCATCGCTGGTTTCGATGGATTCCAGCGTGAATTGTTTAAGAAATCCTGCCGGGGTAGTCAATCTCCAGAGTCATTTAGTGGATTCCATATGACACGGTGGATTGGGTAACTAGGTCCAAATGTGAAGTTTCTGAACTTCCGGCGTGGCTTCGTAACTCACCTGGTAGGGTACTTGTTGTTTCTATCGCTGGTTCGAATCTAGCCGAGTCCGGATTTTTCGCAACAGGGTCTATTCGAGAGTATTTTTGACCAGTCACGATGCGTGATCAATTGTTCAAGTCACTGAACCGCACAGTCTGCGATGGTTGGGTCACGTACTCTCCAAGCCAGCTGAACATTTTTCCGCACCGAACGTCATTTACTGACCACCAACAGTTATGCAAACCCGCTAGGTAGTCAAGCAACGACGTGGGCGCGAACTATAAGGACGTTGGCCGTTCCACTATGCAAAATGGACATGTGTCGTCTGTCCCCTTGGGATCCTCGTGAACACTCAAATCGGTGGTTAGAGATTATATCCGAGATGGCAACATATAGCAATCAATGGTATGCCTTCATTCATAACATCTGTCGTTAGGACAATAACAGACATTCACTGCGTGCAATTAGTTGCACGACTGAAGAAAGTGGAACTGAGTTCGTATCAGGCCTCCAATGACAGACGTAAACAGAATCATGCGTACAGAACAGACAGGCGGGAAAACACAAATGCAGCCGGGATCCTGGTCACTAAAAGTACCTCCTGGTCAAGCTTATAGCAGTTAATGTACAAAGGACTAATGAATCTCAAAAGGTTTTGTTGTAAACCCTCCTAAGCGATACGCTGGTTCGATCTCGGTATAGCTCGATAAAATCAGATTCTCGTCCCGGTAATAATTCACACGGAAATATCGGTCCCGAATAATACTGCGACTGTCCGCGTATTCGCTCCCAAGAAAAGCCATAAGAAGCGTACGAAAAAGGAGCTTTGTTCCGCCCCAAAACGTGTGCGGTTAGGGCGGCAAGTACAAAGTATTTACAGGGCGCGTGATGACCACAAATTTCCAAGACATCATAGAGAACAATTGCCGGAAAAAAAAGTTAAGATCGCAAATGTGAATAGCGGTATAAAACGTCTCAACCGATTTAAACAATTCCGCTAAGTAAGACTGAGTCAATCGTTTGTTTTCTTTCTCACGACGGAGGCGCCTTGGGACGGCAACAGGATGGGCGCCTTAACAAGTTTCGACAGTGCGAAGATAGAAAATTCAGTATTAGACGGTATTCAAAAGAAGAACAGTTCATTCTTCGTAAAAAGGACACAGAAAAATTTTCTTCAAACCGGGAAGTATGTTACAGATTACATTACTCAGTAGGATGTTGGATCATCGACTAGTTCACTCTCACTTGTTCTGCGCTACTACCGGCTGACAGTTGGTCATTCACAAGAAACTCCCACTGTTGGTTTGTTTAACTGAATCACGTGGCCTAGACGTCCAACAACCCCATTTTCAAACTGTTCATTTGTTTTCAGGATGTAGTTGATTCATGCTTGAGTTGAAGCATCATCATCATCATCATAACAGCCATAAGCCAGACCAAAAGGTACTGTGGCTCGGGCTGCCGCTCGCCTCAACAGTGACGTGGAATATCCTAGAAGAAAACGTTACCAAGAAGGTTGAACATTATTAAAACAAGACTAAGTGGAAGAATTAGAAATGGTATGGATACAGATACGCCATTGACTGCGACACATTGCCATCTCGGATAGTGTCTCTAACCGGCGGTTCTAGTGATCACGAGGACCCCATCCAGGCAGGCGACACCTACCCGCTTTGCACAATGAAGCACTCAGGGTCTTCATATTTCGTGACCACGTTGTTACTCGACCACCACGCGGTTTGACCCAACTGTTGGTGGCCTCAGCATATAATGCCCGGTACGGTAAACGATTAGATGACATACGGAGTACGTGACCCAACCATCGCAAGCTGTGTACCGTGATTAATTGACCAATTGATCGCGCATCCCGAGCGTTCCGGAATACGCGCCGGCGAACAGCCACATTGCTCACGCGATCAGTCCACTTAATATGGGCCAATTGGCGGAGACAACGGTGGTCAAACACAGCAAGCCTGTTGATATCTTCTTTGTGAACAGATTGTTAGAAACTAAATGCTTCCTTGTCTTTGTTTTGAGAACAACTTTGAACTTAGTTTCACTTCCATGGTCGTATGGCAAGTAAGCAACAATGCTGACCACTGTGTTGTTGTCGGTGAGGGCGGTGATGAAACTGTGACCGAATAACACGTGACTTTCTTTGGATCGGACTCGTATGGATGCACCGGTCCTCATAACATAGAGATTGTTGCTGATAGCCATAGTGAATGCATGTGGTGTCCCTGAAGAATTGAACACGGGATAAATGTGAATTCCAAGAAACGTCGATTTCCTAACGCACATAATAACGATTATCCGCCGACGAAGTTTCAGGTGAGTGCGGCGAATGCTGCAGACTTAAATAAATCAGATATGGTTATTTTCCTACGAAGATGGATGACGTGTAGGGCTGAACGTCGACTTGCTGCAGAGTCGATCTTTGTCAAGACGTTCACGTTGGTCTGTAACTTGTGGTTAAATTACTATGCATTACCTCGATTTGAAGAAAGAAGATGTCTTCCACAGCCGTAAAAATGGACAGAAGACTACGTCATTCATTTTGTAGATCGCCAAACGACTAACAATTCATTTGGGTGTATCAGCAGTTTTTGTACACCGACACCCAATCACTGTCCTGATCATTTTCCAGTGTCCATAAGGAACATATCTTTCCACGGACAGTGATTAATCTCGAATATACTCTGCTGTTCCTGATTTTCAACGACGAGCCGACCTCCATGCACCGCAGTTGCTAGCACATCGACAATTCTTGTGACATTTATCTATATAGTATTAGCGTATTTCCTATCGTATCCAAATGATGACAAAAAGTCTGAGGACATAACCTCACAGGTCCATTTTAAGATTCGGAACTGCTATTTATGAGTCAGTTTCCACAGCAGCCCTAGGACATGCATTTGTATTCATCCAGGAATCAATTTCTGACTTAAATTTCAAGGCCCACTGCTGAATAGTCCGCTCCTCAACAGGCTTTCCGCATCTAGTAACACTGACAGTTGTGTTAACCACGGCAGCTGCGCCAACCTATTCAGAAGCTTCTATCATTTCTAACGTCCCACTGCTGTATGCACGGCCGAAAAATGATAGACAAAACACTAACAGCACAATTTTGAAGACAAAAAAAATACGAAGCCTGAATACAACAAACGGCCAGTCTTTGTAAGGAAACTGATTCAAAACACGATTACTTGATAACACTTGACTGAAATCTGTTACATAGTATGTACACATTTAGACGGCGACCTTGGGGTCGCCGGATTATAGCCGATAGCTTACTTCGGATTGGCACGGATTCGATAAGAGAATGAATCGATCACTGCGTTGGCCAATTCTGGCGTGTTTAAACGCCAGATTTTAATGCAGTGATCCATACCAGAGGTGAGAAGCAGGTCGCCGGTCAGTGAGAGATCTCCGTGTAACACCTCAGCACGATGACCCTCAGCGCCACCAAAAATGCACACAAGAACATGACTAGCTATATTCCACAGACGGATTGTGTAGTCTATTGGGGAGGGCACAACAAAGAGAGAAAAGAAAGGATATACGTGCATGCATAGGATTGACTACGCAGGAAACGTAAGCGAAGATCAATAACCCGAAAAGATCTACGAACGAAAATGTATTTAACTGCCGATTCGAGCCTAGGCGAATATAACATAAGTGGAATATTCCGAGTTTCTGCTATTCATTCAGCCTATGACGAACAGAATAGTCAGGTCCTGTTGTATACATCACAAATTATCAAGAACTACGAACGATGATCAAGCTGTAATGTATGTACACGCCAATGCTGGTATCTTCTTCAGTAGGCTCACCGGATATAGCATGGAACCTGTAATTCTGCAAGGTGTGAGGACCACTTTGTTACACAAGCACGGTTGAGTAGATGGACGGTTGACAGCTGGAAGCAACTGTCAAGTGGTTGGGCGAGGACACAGTTACAGGACAATTTTGATGAGCGAATTCGACGAGGATGTGACCTGCCATGAGGGGAAGCGCGAGACTAGGTGTATCGCTGGTTGGAATCAAGTACGGTGCAGATGACAGCCCGTTTGCACCAAGACGAATGTTCTACTGACCAATTAAAACCATTCTGCTTCGAGCCGCGTCACTTTACGTTGGTATTGGTAAGAAGAATCATAGTTACTGACAAGATATCCAGTCTCGCAAAGGCCTGGTAGCTTAGTCGTGGTGATTAACAAGCCTCTGTACTTACAGTGATGAGAAACGTAGGCTGGACGCAGCGTCACGTAAAAGCTGAAACATTAAAAGTTGCTTCTCAAAAAAGGGTTCCAAAGACGCAGCAAACACGATAATTTTAGGTTGAACAAATCATCATCATCATGGACAGCAATACATCAATGGTTCACACTGATGCTTAACTGCTACACAACCACGAAAACGAAGAAAAAGCAAGCCCTATGTAGGAGGAGAGAACGAAAAGAAGGGGACGAGAAGATACCTAACTACTAAAATAGCTACGTATACATTCACACATTCAACATCAAGGTGCTTACACTTTGCAAACAAACAACCAAGCTGTTAGTGAAACTAAGGTGTCATCAGCAAGACAGCTTCCACTGCTCCGCGCCATTAAATGCACTCACTTCGCAGACAACTCGGACAAACAAGGACAACATTCACACCACTGAGCTCGATTAGCCAACTTCTCACCTGACGTCCCAAACCACCGACTCTGTGAATCGCGAGGGCTCCAGTCACGGAGATGAACCCGATCTACAGTGGCTAGCCCCTTCGTGAACTATTTCATTTCTCTACGCCAGATCATCATCTGTCCACCTCGCACCTTACAACAGTCGGTAGTACCATCCACGGTGTTCGGTGTGACAGATGACTAGCTGGCATTCCTAGTACACGGCCTAACCATCTAAGTCTATGTAAATGTAAGGATTGAACGAAGGAACGATACTAGCGCTTGAACACAGACATCGGTGGTCAAATAACTGAAGACGGTTCACGTCCTCTACCCTGAGCGGCCAGACTGAAGAAAAGTATTGAAAATTTATGTAAGCAGTCTACAAGAATGATGGAAAAATTCTGTTGGTGAAGGCAAAGTTCGTTAAAGCTCGATCTTCCTCATTCGAGCCGGTGTTTGACAGCTATTGCAAAGAATGTGCTGTGTCCACAAGCATTAACATGATTATCAGTATATTAGATAGTAACGCGAACTTCACTGCCGCATTGACAAAATGGATCGACGCCTTCGTCAGAACATAGCCGCAAATGACCCGTTAATCTTTATCAATGAAAATGGCAGAACAAAACAGGCACGCAAGGCAAAATCATCCGAGCCTGGGTGAGTGCGCTAATATACACGACAGTCTTTAGCGGAGTGACACAACTTGTAAATGACTGCTACATGATCGAGTTCTGTCCATAGCTGAGAAGCACAGAGCGGCCTCATGTGAAAAAGTGTTTGTTTACAGGTAGGGGTGCGGCATTCGAAAAGCGGCCCTTGAGAGCCGCATAGTTGTAGCCGTTTTTCACCATTGTCAATGCGCTATGTTCGGAAATCAAACAAACCACCCACCTTCGCTTCAATTAATGGTGAAAGAGGGTAAAGTGGAGTATTCAAGTCGCCGGTGTCAGTGTTTGGTTTGTTTCAGACGGTCGACGAGGACGCATCCTCGGTAGCATCCGAACAGTTATCCGCTGATGCGTACATCTATATGATAAATGTACAAGGATTTTTTTGATTTGCGTTGACATATTTTAACCGATGTATTGAGTCTGACAGCGCACAGCCGACTGTTCACTAGGGTCCAATCAACCAAACCTTACTCCACTTTAAAATTTAGTGCGATCCACCCTTCAACTTGACCATGATATTCGGTACCAGCGTCACCAGAGACCCTGAGAGGGAAGCGCTTAGGATGACAGTTATTTAGAAATGAACTAGATTGAATAATGGTGCTGAAATCGTAGATTCCTGTCTGCGAGACAGCGAACATCAGGCTCCAGACTTGATAGAGCACATGTCGACCAATTTCTCGAGGATTGCGGACATCGAAGGTGCTGATGTTTATCGGCTGTCTTGGATTCAGAAAACAATTACCGCACAAATGCACGTGACAAACAAAAAAATTGTGAGGCAAAACAAAACGAGGAGATGGATGAATATCGTCACTGTCAAGAAACGACAACTTTTGGTACTTTCCGGTCGGTTACGTCGCGGAAGTGAGTTGACCTGAAGGTCCCCACTCTGAGTTTCTGACCCAAAAGTCTGACTTAATTGGCAGTGAAGGACTTGGCTAGCTCGAGGGCGCAGAGCTTAAGATACTGATGTCTGATTCTGATCACTGCTGCAGTGAATATATCCGAAAATACATCAGACCATTGAACGATATTGAATATCTTCGAACACACCGAATACGAAATTCAAAAAATTTGCTCAATTTTGTTTCGCAGTTTCACCACTCCATAGAACGTCCAGTCACTAAAATATCAGTTCGCTAAGTAGGAAAAAAGGTCTATACACCAACAAAATTCAGATGAAAACCATGGTTATCGAAACCGTCTAACTTAGTGCACAAAAAGGTTTACCAGTACGACGTTTCAATAGTCTTAGAACAGCACTCAGATTCACATGTTACAAGGATGTGTACGCTGAATGTAGCATGTTGATCTCATGCAAGTATCGACAAGGACAAGCCCAAATAAGAGCAAAGCTCGAGTCTAGTGCTTACTTCTGAAGTCGGTTGTTCGAAAAATTGCCTGAATGTGAAAGTTGCCACTGAACACAAGTGATTTTTCAATTGCATCTGCTTACCTTTGCTGAAAGAGAACAACAGGGCCGGATCGCGCGGGTGGAACCGCAATTCGTTCACGGCTGATCCATGCCCAACCAAGCTAATGGGACAGCTGGCCAAACTAGGGCACAGGATGCGGATTACGCCACGCTTACCGGCTGCAGCCACTAGTTGCTGGTGTGGCGGGAGAAGCGAGACGCTTGACCACTTGATAGGAGCTTGATGCGGGTGCGGTTCGGGACGCGCGCGACCACTTTCAGCACAATCAGTCCACCAACTGGAGGCTACATTTCCACTAGTGTCGCGTGACCAAGCACAACAATAGAACTCCTCCTCATCTCCAGCCGGGTCGGTAAACGATTGCAAAAGAACAATGGGCGGACTATCGGAGTTATGTTGTTGTGTGGGCTCTCCTTGCTCAGGCTTCAGATTACATTGATAAATCGTGACCTGAAGAAGTGACGACCAAGGTGAAGTTAGACATGCAAGTAGTACGAAAGATCCCAAACACATAACCGAAATATTATAGCTCTTTAAAGAAAACTTAATACAATAAACAGGTTACAACAATCTTGTACTGCATCACTTTATGCAAGACGTACTTGGTACAAAAATAATTTACAGTGAAAAGGTCAGGATTAACATTTGTAAAAACCAAGAGAAAACAAAAGAACCTTCAGAGAAAAATGCGAGGCTGACACGTTAGTACACGCAATAATCGGAACAAAGCATAACTGACACATGATTACTAACGCTGTCGTCACTCGAAATGGCTCGATGAAAATGAAACCGACTGCAAAGGATACGGCAATCCGTTAAATCCTGGTTGCCAAGAGAACATGTGCGCAGCTTGACATACGGTATAGAACTTAGTGTGGCAACAAACACCTGACGGTATAAAAGCAAAAATCCTAGAGATAATTCACACTCGATGGTTCTTCCCATTAGGGCTCACTACTCGACTAACGTACAACACACTATGTGCACTGTGTACATGATCAACAGGCGAACCCAGCCAACACGCTTGTAACGTTAGTGTGCACGTTGAACAATCCGTAATTAGTCTACAGATCAAGTAGTGACTCCTCTCTAGGTAACCGATTATTCCTTGTCAAGTGATCAGAACTACTACAAAGCTACGATTCGATAACCCATCGGAAGTGACGAACGAAAGGCGAGTGGTGGACCTCAGTTAGGTTCCACAGGCAACTATCGCGCCGGTGGCACCTTCAATCATATATTCATAAGAGCAACCATGAGACAGTTAACAGTCCAACAAACCGGAGAAAGTGAGAACTTCAAAGTGTAACAGAAAATTTGCAATGCGCACAGAGTGACAGGCGTATTTACGTGGAGCGGATTATTGAGACGAGCAATCCAGAATAGAACAGAAACTCGCAATGGCCATCCCGCGCCAAATGACTGCATTTAAAAAAACCCTTTTCGCACCGTATTTATTGTGCTGTTGAGGCTCTGTCTCAAAAGATCAGGGGATGATTATCGAAGTGACTATTAACATTGCCCATAATAGTGAATCAGCTCATGCAAAAGGTTGGTGAACGTAAACATCCGCCATGTATTACCGATCGGAGAGAAATGATCACATAGATTGAGACTGACGGATAGTATGAACCAGTAACTGATAAAAAAGAGGAGCGCCCAACCGCCGAGTGTTCAAGATGGACGTTGGCGAAATGAATGGAAAGCTTGTGAACTTTAATTCAACAAGGTGCTTCGAAGGGTTGGCTACTGTAGATCGAGTTCGTCTTCCGGGCTGGAGCTCCGCGACTCACAGAGTCGGTGGCTTGAGACGTTAGGTGAGATGGATGCTAACCGAGCTCAGTAGCGTGAATGTTATCGTTGTTTGATGGATGCAAACCGAGCTCAGTAGCGTGAATATTGTCGTTGTTTGGTAGAGTTGTTTGTTAAGTGAGTGCACTCAATGACGCGGGGCAGTGAAAGCCATAAAGAAGCTGTCTTGCTGATGACGCCTTACTTTCACTTACAGCCCGGTTGTTTGTTTTCAAGCTGTATGCGCCTTGATGTTATATGTTTGAATGTAGACGTAGCTATTTTTAGGGGTTAGGTCCCCTGCCTTTTCCCTTTGTTTCTTCTCTCTTCCTAAACAGGGTTTGGTTTTCTTTTTCGTGGTTCTGTGGCAGTTAAGCATCAGTGTGAACCACTGGTGTATTGCTGTCTATGATGATGAGGAGGAGGATAACAGATTCCCAATCAAAATCAGTGATGTTAAACATCGTCTAAAGAGTGACTTTCGATACTTTATTGTACTCTCCCAGGCGCTTAGTATACACCACTGATATGTTACTGGTTAACACACTGTCAGTACAAGTGGACGCAGTCTACCATGAGTGGTAAATATTTGCACCGACATGAAATAGTAGACTTCACGATACTCCGCCTGAAACCGACGTTCCGTCACGACCACTTTCGTTCTTGTCTAGACTCGCCAGGTGGAGAGCCAGAACGAGACACTTCAAACAGGTGAACCTGCATGGTACGAGTCGAAACTCTTGCTTGCTAAGAACTCGACCCTTCGAGGTGGATTGTATCCAAACACAGTAAACCGGTAGTGAACGCCAATTACACTAACGCCTGTCACAAGCATTGCGTATGGAACCGACAGTCCAGTTGTTTAGAGATCAGCTAGTAACGAGGAAGATTAAAGATTCGAATCCCGTTCAGACTGTATCCACTTGATGAGTCCAGGCAAGGGGGAGAATTGTCATATCGGATCGTACCACATCGACGTATTTCATGGAAACTGTCTGGAAATTTTGTAACTGACAACTGCAGATGATGGACAGACTGCCTGAACTGTTACACAGTGAAAAGAGCATAGATGGACTAAGGGAAGAAATAGTGATCACCGTGCAAACACTCTAAAACACACTCTACAGTCTTCAGCGAAAAACGGACAGAGTTGTCAGCAGCGTTCGGTCCGCATGGACTAGACAAGTCTGTAAGTGCACGTGCTGGCTGAGAGTTCACTCAACTAGAACGAAGAGAGTGATTTTGCATTGGTTTGACATCTCGGAAACCATCATCCATGTACTGGCCATTTATCCAGTCACCATTTCCCAACTGACGATATACGTGACACTCCCAGGTTCATCCAAGTCAGCACAGTTTTATCGAGCCTGGTGTGTTAGCCGACAAGACCAAACCCACTGGTGGTTGACTGGAACACGGAAAGCGAATCGATGTGTCACAGTTCCGCTTCACAGAGTGAGGCGGACGACATGCACCTGGTGAACAAAAAGAATCCATTTTGTATTTCTTGATCACAATGCATGAACTAAAAGGACATTCACCCCAAATACACGGCACTGTAGAGGTTTACCAAGTGGAGTGCAGGAACTAAGGTCAAACACAGGGAAGGGTGAGGAATGATAACCGAATGAACAAGCAAAATTTATCCAACAGTCACATGGGAGACATTTGCCGAGATATTCACGGCAATATAGAGTTGTCTCTCGGACCTCGAGTGAGCGTTCACCCACATAGCGCATGTACGCAGAAGTGTAGCAAAAGTGCAGCGGGCGAGGGTAGTACGTTTAACGTACCCGTCTGAATCGTGGGGGTTGAGCACCGTAAACAGCCCCATCCCGGTTTTAATCCAAGGGCATGAACTACGTGGCAAAGGTCGAAATCGCTTAGTAGTATGGATGAGAAAGGCAACTACATAAGTTCACGTTCGAATTCCAGTTTACCGTCGAGGTTTGGGACGGCCCGAATATACATAACCCAGAAGTGACCCGCCAAGTGTCACAGTACCAACCGCCGCACTTGGCGAAAGTTGAGAACTAGGGTAGCTGTTTGTATACCTGATAACACGTGTAACTAAAGCCAATGGCCGTCGTTGCAACCTACAAAGCGAAGCTGATTTTGCCGATCTGTTTCGTACCAAACAGAAGTGCCGGTGAGTAGTACGGTACAAACCGAGAATAATGGTAGGCTCAACTTAATGACAGTCCTCGAAGTCCAGGGGTGGGAGAAGTCAGAGACAAATGACTGTTTGGAGTTGAACGTCTCAAAAGTGTACAATTGGCAACCACCCCCACGCTTTAAGTATAGGTAATAAGCCTAGGTAATAATGTGAACAGTTTTTAAAATTTGATTCTCTATCTATTGATGAAGTTGTTTATTCTTGCTTAATGTCGTCTCCAGTGAGTTGTAAATGCTGTCAATGTGACTTAAACAATGTCAGGAAAGAATTTCAGTGCCTAAAAACAATAATTATGCCTTATCTTAATAGAAGTAGTGGATGACAGTATCCATCACACTTAGAATGAGACAAGCAAGGAAAACCCCATTTAACTGCGATCTCGTGTTTTAGTTACGCGTCAGTTTGAAGAGCTCATCTGGCCGCCAGTTTAGTAAGCGTGTATTTCTAATTTAAAAAGTGGTCTAGCTGACGACTTTTACGTTCCCTTCTTTTCTTATTAGAGGCGGATAGCCGGACTGGCTCAATCATATTGAAATCATTTGGTGGCACATCAAAACACAATCAACTGTCAGGCAAATCTTCGAGCAGGAAGTTTTTGGTTCAATGTAGCAGCACTTTTCTGACTGTCTTGATTGCAACTTACAACTTGGAAAGCTAACTCTGTTAGTCCACGGACCACCACTACAACGAAGTATGAGGACCTGCTCTTAAATTCGGCACCAGTTATATACCAGCCAGCTAAGAAAACATAAACAGTAGTATCGACCGTTAAATACCCACTCGCTTGATTGACGAAAAGTAAGAATACCAGCGAGCAAAGATCAGCCGGCTAGTCCGTGTGGTGATGACAACAGAACGCGGACCTCAAGTTGAAGGCCTTACCCCGCATTCTGTCTGGTGGATGTAGGTCGCTGGCTTCAACAGTCAAAGTTCCGTGAAAAACTAGTCTCTCGTTCAATTATAGGCATTGCGCTGGCAGCTTAGCTCTTCATCAGGAGTATAGTGTATACTGAAGTCGCTGAAGCGTTGACAATCCAACATGTCGGCAATCTGTCAACGTGTATACGTAAGTAGTTGGTCATGGTGCCCCCACTTTCTTTTAGAGCTAAACATCTTTTGGTAAGAAAGAGTAGACAGCAAACACATCTGTGTATGCATATTAGTTCTGGACTAACCTGTCTCCGTTATATCAGTCATGTCCTATAACTCGGTTATTTTCACGCACATGTTTAGAGTAAACGGAAAGTCAACAAGGAGAACACTGCACGAAATGTGGCCAACTAACCAAATGTGCTGCAACCGTGGCAAACAGCAGCGGGTCAGATGGACGGCTACGATTGATGGAATTGAACGCGATTCCAAACACGGAACGTCCATGCGTCTCCCGAACAGTACACGAGTGTTTGAAATTAAAATTAGGAACCGGAGCCACATCCAACACGTTGACTTGAGGCACAGCCTGCGATTTGCCCGACGTATATGAATCAGTCTGTGACCCTTCTTCTTTGCGAACCGGACTATCCTTGTCCGGCAAGAGCGCAGAGGGTGACTGATGATACCTTATGCGTTTTGTAGTGTTTGGAGATGGAGTTAACTGAGAGGTAATACGCAAAGAGGAATGAACCGTATCCTCGCTATTCGCCTCACTGGAATGTCGCAACGAACTGGGGGGGGGGGAAACAACAGCAGAATGGAGTTGATAAAAATAAGTGCTGAACGGAACACAGAAATTGCATTGAGAATAACGCAAAACCCATCTAAAACCGAAAGGGAATGACGTACGCAGTGTGTCAGGTATCCGGCCGTCACCTAACTAGCTACAATCTGTATATCAGTGACCAAATTTGGCAGAACAATTAGTTACTAAGAGATATACAGCGTGACAACTCAACATTATAAGGCAGAAACAGTTAACGAAATAGAACAGTGAGGCGAAAATGAACAAGTATGAAGAAATAACTGGTGACAATGAGATAAATTAAACTTTTTACCCGTTTCGTGATGCATTTAATTGTGATACATTGCAATTAAACCAGATAGACAAACAGAACTTTGCTTTTCTACAGCGGAAAGTCACAGGTAGATACGTAGAATGTTGAAACGAGATACTGCTGACGAAAGTTTCAACCCTTCCAACCACAATGAGGCAGGTCAAATGGAGGCAGTCAAAAAAAACATGACTAATTACACTTAGGGAGCTGTATGTCACACAGCGGACTGTATAACAGTGTCGGGAAAAGTTCACATGTGCAAAACGATCAGTTTTCTGATTAGATGAAGAAACAAGGACCTGCAGGTACACCCTCAAGGGGCACTCCAGGAACCCAAAGGTTGGTCATAATCGTCAATGCAGGCGGCAAACTTCCCGTGGTACTTAACAGCTAAATACGGAGCTGAATAAACCAACTGAATGCAGCAATGATCAGCACCAGATGACACTGACTTGTTTGTTGCGTCCTTGACCTAGGGTGGCTACTCAATGTGAAGAAGCAGAATAAGTGACGGAATCGCGCAGCGGTAACCACAGAAAACCAATCATTCTATTGTCCAGTAAATTAGGCGGTGGGGACGTATAATCGACGTCCGAGTAAGATACGTTGGCTACAATGGGAGACAAACACATGCAGCTAATCTATTGAGCAAACTTTTTTCAAGCCATCAGCTGGAAAAGGAGAATGAAGAAATCTCCCTTTATTATGCACTATGAATTCTACTCTTTCCAGCTGCTACCCGACCTGGGGCCAAATGTGGTGCACATATGTCTCTTCACAAGTTCTCCAGTGTAGTCCACCAGAACGATATGGGATACGAGGTGCAATGAGAGAATCACGTACGTTGCGCTGCAAGCTGCTTGCGATCTCTTGGCTTTGGTCCCGTGACACGCCAAATCGGACAACAGTATACACGTATGCAGCCCTGTGATTGCTGACCATTTCACTGCACAGTCCCACGACATCCATATGTTAGGGCGCCCCACCCTGTGACCGTCCCAGGGGCGCCTCCGTCGTGAGAGCGAAGGAAAAAAACCATTCGACTCAGTCCGAACCAGCAGAGCTGTTCAAAATCGGTTGAGACTTTTTTTTATACCGCTATACACATGTGTGGTCCTAATTGTCTCTCATGGTGGGGTGGGGATGTGTGTTCATAACGTGCCCTACAAATAACTTGTACCTGCCGCCCTACTCCGCACACGTTTGGTAGCGGAACAAAGCTTCTTATTTTGAACGCGTCTTTTGGCTTGCCCTGGGAGTGATTACGGGAGCAGTCGCGGTACTATTCGGGACCGGGATTTTCGTGGGAATTATTACCGGGACGAGAATCCGATTTTATCGAGCGTACCACTATACCGAGATCGAACCAGTGTACCATTTAGGAGGGTTTACAACACCGTATTAAAATAACCAATTATGACAAAATGGATAACGAAGTTGCTCGTGCACCTCATTCAACGGATACAACTCACGTGCGTAACTTCGGTTCACAGTCCACAACCATGTTACCGGTCAGCAAGGATCTAAAACGTGAAAAATCGGTTAACCGATTGAGTCTAATACTGTGACATGTCTAATAGTTTGTATTCCATCAGTACAATGAAATTCAAAATAGGAGCGAGAACTATCCAATGTATGCAAAATGCCCAATTAACTAGCCTTTTTCCATTCACTCATAACAAAAATTATTTTTACCACCAATACGACGGTAGGTAAGGTTAACGCCTAGCTGTCGCAAACAAAAAGATAGAACAGTCATACAAAGTTAGGTTTCCGGCTTTTACACCGTACGGTATGTACAATTATACATGAGCTGACTACTGCCAGGCCACCAAACTCAGACAGCTATAATCGCAACAAACGCAGGCTGGGACTCGCCATTTCATGATTGACAGACGAGGATCGTTGCCCGTGAGGAACTGTGGTCCCCAGAACGGTTTTAATACACAAACTCATATGTTTAAACAATAAAAATTGGGGGGCTAAGGCACTGCGACTTCTTATGCACCGTTCGATCAAATGAATATCCTTCACAAATAACTCACGCAATGACAACACGTAGTAGATTTCCATCACACTAATTACAAGTATTACAATTTTAATGTCCAATGGTGGTGCTGGTGGATTCCAGCGCCAACTGTTGAGATATCCTGTTTGGTCAGTCAAACCACTGGATCATTTGATGGATTCCACATAAGGCAGTGGATTGGGCGGGTAACTGAGTCCAAATGGGAAATTTCTGAGCTCCTGGCATGGCTTCGCAGCTTAGCTGACAGAACGCTAACCGCGTTTGGGCATGTTGTTCCTGTGGCTCGTTCGAATCTAGCCGAAGCCCGGAATTTTCGCAACTGGGTCTCATCCAAAAACAAGTAGTATACTCCAATCTGAGGGACCATGTTTTTCAGTCGTACAGTAACACCATTTTCATGGCCGCCTTGTCTTTGTTGACAAAAGTGATCTGGAATGGCGAAGTTCTCTACCTGTACCCATCCATCTACTTGTGAAACAAGTGAATTTCATGGAATGGGGCTGTAGGAGTGGTTTTGTAGACGCAGCCATACTTTTATGTGTAACTTGACCGATTGTTTGTAGGTTACAGGCACCCTGATGTCAGTTGTTTCAGAAGCTACACTGAGAATATATACATAAACGCCATCCCTTCCGTTTTTCAACAGCAGTATGTTCTATCTATCATGATCGTATAGTAAGTAATTATCGATGTTAACCACTGGCGTACCGCTTTCGATGATAACAGTGAAGCATCTAACACAGTGAGATTTTACCAACTGAGCTGTTTAAAAATGAGCGAATTACAACATCCCGGCGCCAGCATAGTGAAAATCAGTCAGGCAAAGCAGACACCATTTTGTGTTTACCTAAGATTCTTTCAGGCCAAGGTAGCAAAGTACAGGAATCCAATATAAAGTTGATTGTGCAAGCCAAATCCAACTCGAAACAGGTTATACGATGTTACATATAAGTGTACTATTGAAAAGATTTCCGTTAATGGAATCAAATAATGAATAATAGGTACCAGTACTTCTACCATCACCATCAGCATAGTAGCCAAGAGCCTGACAAGAAAGTACTGTGGTTAGAGCCACCGCTCACTTACAGTGAGGTGGAATATTCTAAAAACGAAACTTCACTGAGAAAATTGAAAATGAATAAAAAAAATTAAGCGGGAGAATTTGAAATAATATAGATACATGTAGATCATTGACTGCGGCACACTGCCATCTCGGAGAGCGTTTCCAACCAGCAGTTTTAGTGATCACGAGGACCCGAGTCAAGCAGACGACACGTGCATACTTTGCTCACTGGAGCAGTCAGCTTCTTCATAGATTGTGATTACATTATGGCATGACGACCATGCAGCTTCACACAACTGTTGGTGGTCTCAGCAAATAATGTCCGATAAAGTAAACGATCAGTTAGCATACGGGATACGTGACCCAACCATCGCAGACTGTGCGACGTGGTTAGTTCATCAATTGATCGCGCATTCCAAGCAATCCAGAATACGCGTCTGTGAACAACCACATTGCTAACGCGACCATTCTAATTAATGCGGGCTAATCGGCGGAGACAATGATGGTCAAACACAGTGAGTCTGCTTATATCTCCGTTGCGAAAAACGAACGTTTTTTCCACGCCGAAGATAAAGCAGATTGGCAAAGGCAACTCATGCCTTTGATATCCTCGCTGATATCTCATCAGCAACATTGCAAGTTAATGAGATAATGCTACCCAAGTATGTGAAACTGTCCACAGTCTCAAGCGGGTTACCTGCTATGAAGAAAGTAGGAGTTAGTGCCCCAGTCTTGAAGCAACACTGCACTTTGAAGGTGCAAAGCGCATTCCATACAAACCAACTCTGTCGCTCAACCTGTCCAGCATGGTCTGCATGTTTTCGGCAGAGGAGCTAAGTAAGACAATGTCGTCTGCATACTCCAGATCGGTCAATCTAGCGCCAAGAAGAGGCTCAACATCAAACCCACTAGATTTCTCAAACGTACTTTGCAGAATGTCGTCCATGACAAAATTGAACGGGAAGGGGGAAATCGGACACCCGTGGCGAACATCACTAGAAGTGATGAACGCCCGAGACAATTGTCCATAAACTCCCACCCTGCTTTCAGAGTGATCATACAGTGAGCTCAGTGGATTCACGTATTTCTCTGGTACTCTCTTGCGAAGGAGACAACGTCAGAGAACGTTACGAGCAACTGATTCGAAAGCAACCTTTTGGTCCAAAAAGACTACGACTGTCGGCTGTTTGTAAGAGTGCCTATGTTCCAATAT
>JTDE01006374.1:10660-38240 GCA_014338405.1 Paragonimus skrjabini miyazakii
TAGCAGAACGTGAACTAAAGTTTAGCGTTGTTTGCGCTGCTTGAAAGTTGCCAAACAACAACAACTTTTCGTCAGCATAGTCAAGATCAGTCAGCCTTCCACCAGGTAGGAGGTCAACGCTGACATCTTATGACTGCCGGACAAAATCCTCCATTATTTCGTCTACGACGAAATTGGGCAAAAATGGTGGAAGAGGACAGCCTTGACGTACACCGTTCCTGGTACTGAAACTGTCAGACAGTTCACCGTAAATCCTATCCTGAGCAGACCTATGGGAATGAAGCGCCGACAGTATGTTCACATACTTGGTCATTACACCCCTGCATTTAAGCGACTCTAAAAGTGCAGATCGATCCACCGAATCAAACACACCTTTATAGTCAAGAAATACGGCAACTGTTGGCCGGCGGTACACATGACACTGCTCCAAAATTTGACGAGGGGTAAAAATGTGATCTATACATCCTCGGCCGAGACGAAAACCTGCCTGTTCTTCTCCTCATGTTTAGCTCCCGAACTGCAGTGAGTCGACGGAGTACGATGGATGCTAGAACCCTGAAAATGACTGCGGCTAAACTAATCTCCCTATGGTTTTCGCAAGAGCTCCTAAAACCCTTGCTGAATATAAGAACTATTATCGCGTGACCCCAGCACGGAGGGATGGTCTCCGTTATCCACACAAGTTGAAACCGCTGAGTCATGGCCGGCACGAGATCATTTGGACCAGCAGCCTTGCTATGACTGAGAACCGAGATGCTATTGTGAGCCTCAGTCTCAGTGGGCGGTTCTAAATCTACCGACCAGGGTGTTACATCACAAGTTTGTGGTGGCAACACGGTAGAAGAAGGAGGCCAGGTAATTTGACTCTCAAAGTGTTCCGCAATCGTACGATATTAGTAGCCTGTGCAATGTATATGACCAAACTTTGAGCAATGCCAGGCAACGTAAGAGCCGTTTTATGGCATCCTGTGCATTCACCGTTCATTACGAAAATAATTTCTTCCTTCCTAATGTTTTATCTGATCACTTTTCGTCTGCTCCAACCAAATGGTAGCGGAAAGAAATAAATTCAAATAGGCTATCATCTTGTACCCGCCCGAACTTCTTATTTACCTCATAAACAGCCTACATGACATTGTTTGAAATAAATGATTCAGATACTGACACTTAGTTTTCCACCTCATTGTGTTTCATGTTTCTGTCGAACTGAGGCTGATACATAACCACATAATTATCCTGATTACTCAGTCGTGTTTTTATCCGTCACAGTTGAAAAAGCTGATTCATGCACATTGCACCAATCAAACACAACTGGCCCTGAAGACCGATGCAGCACAAGCCTTTGAATTCGAACAGCGGGCCTCACGTGAGACTATTATGCGACTGTCAGGCGAATTGAACAAACATCAGAAAGAGAAAGAAGCTGCACTCTCCAAAGTATTGAAGGCGGAAGAAGTGAGAAAATTTTAATTATGATAAATGCTAACTCATGAATAGTCACAACACCAGTAATGCTTACTCATCAGGGAGTGGCACTCTGTACAGTTTCAGTGGCAAGGTCTATCAGTTCGTTAAAGTTGAGTCGTTAATAGCGTTACTTTACAATGTGTGCTTTGTAACAATGAACACCCAGACAAAACGACGAAATTTGTTTATGCACTTGAAGGAATGAATCCGATATTCATTACTTACGAGAATTCACCGCAAACCTCTTCTAGAACCGCGCACATATTTGGACGGTGTGTTAAAATTGACTCGTCGTTCAAGAGGAGGATATTAGGGTGTGGTACATATATATATCAATAATTATTATTATACAGCAGGTCTAAGTGGCACAGCAGATGAAAAAATGGATAGGGTGTAAAAAGTAATGAAAATTGTCAATGCGTTATCTTCAATAACTATGTTTCTGATTAAACGTGAAGACCTGTTCAACCGTAAATTTGTGTTATTACTTCAGCCAATCTAAGCGGTAGAAATTTCCTAACCTATAAGTTAAAAATCTGGTGAGAGGAAAATTGCAAGGCACGTCAAGAAATTGGTTGGTGTTTTCAAAAATGTGTCCGGCCTACCAACACCAGTTTAATGAGATCCATGCACTTATAACCATGCTAGGTTTATCTAATTATAACATACATCAACGATCTGCATCATTTTTTTATAAAGCACACCTGCAACACAGGTGCTATTCTACAAATACGTCAGTGATCATCATCATCATCATCATCATCATCATAACAGCTATGAGCCTGACCAAAAGGTACTGTGGCTTGGGCCGCCGTTCACCTCAACAGTGACGTGGAATATCTCAGAAGAAAACGTTACTAAGAAGGTTGGAAATTATTGAGAGAAGACTAAGAGGAAGAAGCGGAAATGGTACGGATACAGGTATGCAATTGACTGCTACACATCGCCATCTCGGATAGCGTCTCTAACCAGCGGTTTGAGTGATCACGAGGGCCCCATCCAGACAGGCAACACCTACCCACTTTGCTCAATGGAACAGCCAAGGACTTCATATTTCGTGACCACGTTGTTGCTTCACCACCATGCGGTTTTACACAACTGTCGGTGGTCTCAGCATATAATGCCCGGTACGGTAAACGATCAGATGACATACGGAGTACGTGACCCAACCAACGCGATTAGTTGACCAATCGATCGCGCATCCCGAGCGTTCCGGAATACGCGCCGGCGAACGGCTGCATTGCTCACGCGATCAGTCCACTTAATATGGGTCAATTGACGGAGATAACGATGGTCAAACAAAGCAAACCTGTTGATATCTCCCTTGTGAACAGGTCACGTTTCCGGACCATACAGCAAAATGGAACGCACACAGGCATTATATACTCTTCCTTTCAGCGACAACCTAACATCTTTTCGACGCCACAGATGACGCAGTTTGGCAAAGGCGATTCGTGCCTTTGCAATCCTCGCTGATATCTCATCACCAATATTACAGGCTGATGAGATAATGCTACCCAAATATGTGAAACTGTCCACAGTCTTACCGGAAGCCTGGTAAGCAATCCGATGGACTCTTGCTTCCTTCTCGTTCAGGTTGATCGTGTTGTGTCATAACCAGACAGTAATAAAACTGTACTATGCAACAGCAAAAGGGCAGACAAATGCAACTGAATAGAAAACCAATAAACAAATCTGAAAGACTCACGTATGAATGGGTGTACACATGATCTACACAACCGAGTCATATGAGCCCTAATTCCGTAAGCAGACATCAGCACGTGTCGTACCTGTTCACATGCAGAGTCGCTGGGGCAGGGGACGACAGGTACAGTATCCAGTTGTTCAATTTCAATATTGAGATTAAAATCGAAAGTTGAGAGGCTGATTCACTTAAATGGGTTCGCAACAGACTGAGACCATCCAATTTCTTGACAACATGAGAACACTTAGAACTTACTGGTAATTGTCACGGCTAACGATTTTACCTAGGAAAAAAAACATTCTTCAGACCGTATGATTCAGTTAGTTATAGGATAATGTGAAATGACAACAGATGGATCGTATGATTTATCCTCAAATCAGAAGTGAAACCTCATCATCATTAGTTTTAGTTTAGAGTATGTGTTGTTCATGTGTTTTAATAACCCCAACATCAACTCATCTGTGTACGTTGTACGGATATCCTACAACTAGTTCTAAGGACGTACGGTTGCCAACATTTTCCAGCCCAAGGTTAAATGTATCCAGTTATGTAGGGAATGAAGTAAAACCCACTTGTCGGGTTCCAAATTTGCTCCGTATGCAGCAGTTATAAACTTGTCAGCACATAACGCAGCTCAAGATAAACACCACAAACATTGAATATATACACTTCACGACTGGAGACTTACAAATCAAAGGTTAACAGTGCATTCACGACTGCACTCACCAAACAGACACACGTCATACCAGTGTAATGGCTAGTATTACTACGGTGACTCAACTCAGAATGAGATAAATGCATTGGAAAATGTTTAAACCTAAATTGGGGCGTAAAACACTTACGTGCATAAGATCCCAACAGTACATATTCCGGCCACAGACTTAGCATTTATCCTCTATTGTTTTCATGTAAAGCAACCACTCGGATATCCGTTCCACAATAATTCCTATGAATGTTAGTTCGTATGACAGACTTAGAACCGGTACTCATCTGTGTATGGAGTTAAGTGTGACCACTGGATGTTTGGAAGCACTCAAAAAGGTCAGTGTGTCTTTGGTTCAGAATCCACATCTCACTGCCAAACAAGGGCATGAATAGCACATTACCCTACATACTGGCGTAGTTGGCTCTCTACCCTCACAAATGTTTGTCCTCATATTTACAGATAACTTAAGACAGGTAAACCATCCATTCATTAGTTCACGAGATGTTAGTGGATTAAGGGAATTATTTTAGGTTTTACAAAACTGTCATACTGTGAGTTGGATTAGCACGATCGAACAGTTGTCTCACTACTAAAACCACCTTATCCTACCTGGCATTGAAAAAGGAGCTGCAAAGGTTTCAAGCAATCTATGAACAAAGTGAAGGACGAGCTTGTTTACTGAGCGACCGGGTCAAACAACTCACTGTCGCCTTGCAGACAGCCCGAACTGAGGCTGACGAACGTGAACGGAAGTTAACCTTGTTGCTTGACTCTGTACCGGGAACAAAATCACAACAATGTGCCAATGAAGCCGCGGATTCGCATGCGTGTTTGGTTACAGATGTACGGTGCTTGACCAAAGAAGACATACAGGCAATTCATACGTTTATGTGAGTTCACATCAGGTCAGGTCGAGTTATTAATTTTTGTTCAAACAGAAGTAAATATTTTGGAGAATAAAATGCCTTGTTTGTAAACCATTCTTTTAGGTGTGTTTCGGTCAACCAATTTCGAAACAGTGACTGGCAAATAAATTATTACGGCCTAGCTTTAACCTCTGTTGTTAATAAAAACGGGATATGTGATTAAAGTTCACCAAGTACTGGCGAATTATAAAAAAATATCAGACTGGCAGTGTATTTCCGGCAACTTCTTAAGAAGAAACATTCACTGATTAAAATACCGAGGGTGAAACCACAACCAGAGTAAGTATACAAACAGAGAAAGGCTGTAAAGACAAGAAGAACTGCTAGTATGAATGAACACTTTTGTTTAAAGGTTGTTGGATTGCAGTTTGCTGGCAAGCCGGGCCAGAATTCATTTAGGCTTTTGTGCAATGACTTACGACACAAATTACTTACAAATAACTTTTAAGTTAATTTAATATACAATAGGATAAGTTGAATTACAATAAAAGAATGGTGTCAGAAAGAATCTTTGTTTGCATTCAAATTGCAAGCACACGTTTCCCGGAACATGTTTTTACACACCTCGTACTCTCAGCGTTATTACCATCCTCCACAATGTTAACTCGGTGGTTGACGTTGATACAACCATGAGAAAAAGTAAACGTAGTTAACCAGAAAAAGGACTATGGAGGAGTGTTAATTTCTAACGCTGCCTTTCTCTCGTAGCTGAGACGTGCAACACCAAAGTGCGGAAAACTGATAAACAAAACAGTTTACTTGGAAGTTAGAACAAGAAGACATCTACACGACAGTTTGCTTCAAGCTTTCGGAGCATTTCTACATTACCCGCGCTCACTTCACAAACAAACCAATTAGCCGTTTGTAACGTTCATCCCACTCAGCCCATCGGCCTGCTTGCTTCTTTGATGTCTCCATTTGTGAACTGTATGGATCGTTAGCCCCATAACCGGGGAAAATAATCCAACCCTTGGTGGATAACTCGACAGTTTATACGTTGATTTTCTTATGTCAGCTCACCACAGGAGTAGTAATTGTATGTTTGCTGACGGCCAATGAGTAAAATACGACTTTATGATCTTGAAAGTTTTCACCTATATAAAGAACCTAATGGTGAAGTCTAGACTGACAGAAAGTAACTCAGAGACCGATATGCACGTTCTAATCTGACTGCATGTATTTCACTGCGATTTTTAGGGATTCATAATTCTAACACTTCATGTAATTGTCTGATGGGCAGCGGATAGGGAAAAAGTGAGGAAGACGAAATATTGTGAAATAATGGCCCCTGTCACTGCGCCAGATTTCATTGAGTTTAACGTTAATGGCCTACCATCAAAAATACACAAGCTGATGATGATCAACCATATGATCATACAGCCTCATTGACTAGGAACCAACGTCTGAAAAAATCCAACCTAACGTATGTGATGCACATACATTATCTGCGAAAACACTCGAAGATCTTTGTTTTACTGCCTAGGGCGTAAATCTAATATCCTAGTGTATGCAGAGCGTCAAGCATTAAACAACTGTTAGACAGACAGTCAAGTTTTTCTCACTCGACGGTATAGTAATGTAAGGAAGTTGCCATTTGTTAGGCCAACATAGAGTGATTCTGCCTGATCGTAGTCACGTAGAATCATGAATTCCTTGAATAAGGTATACTTCTAAATACTTGTACATGTACTTCTGTATACGTATCAGAAAGCTGTGGAGATTTAGCTGCCAGTTGAGTGCATATCTAAGTCTTTTGTCAAACAAATGTATGTATATTACAGTCAAACATGATAGGATTTGTTATTAAACGGAAAGGTAAAATAACATCAACGGATTACGTCTTGTTGGACTGGAAACGTTCAAAACATCTGAAATACTATAGAGAATTTGTTTTTAATGCTTAATGATACTGCATGCCAAGAAAAACTCTGTTGAAACTGGCAGATTTCCTCCTCGTAATTAGTTATCTCCTGCGCATAGGATGTAGCTAAAAGCTTCGCGATGTCCCCATTCCAGTAAGCTCCTTGTCTCGTTCATTCAAATTGCAGTATATAAATTTATTCTAAAAGTAACCGAGTCAGTAATTAGTTGAACTATTTTCACTTGTTCACACGAAAATGAGAAGACATTTTCCCAGTAAAATCTCAAACTGTGTAGTTTCCTTATTCGATTAGTTTGTAGGGCCACACTGCATCCGGCGAATATTGAAAGGATTGTGTTCTACATAAGTTCCCGTTTGTAATGTTGCAGCTGAAGAGCTATACAAGAGATTTCTGGATAAATTCAACCAGTGAACTTTCAAGGTGCGAACTCACAATAAACGATGTTCTGTAGCAAGCAGGGCATTCAAATACTAAGCAATGATTTAAGGACAGGTTGCCAGTGAAGTTCGAAGCAATATTTCCTGAAGAATGTGCTTTTTACGCCAATAAATAAGAAAATTTGTTGAAACATTGCTTCTTACTACTTTCCATCAAGATCTGTCTGTAATTTTGGGAAGGTTTATCAACGTATATTTTGCTGGCGTCTAGTATTCTCGGTTTCATGAGCTCGATACTATAACCGTACAAAACAAACGGAACAGACCAGATAATCTGAAGGTCATCGCAGGACAAAATCTGCCAGCTGACAAACAACATGCCGGTAAGAAATGTTTCATAAGGTCTGCTGGAATACTGTGTTTATTCTTTCATAAAGAGACGAGACGAATTGGAATAAGAAACATTCCTTTACAGAGAACTTAGATAATTAAAAACTCCAATGAACTGAATGATTCTTGAAGTGACACAGTGGCACAAATTATGCACGCCGTGGTGGCTGTACCAGCGTAACGAATTTTCTGGAAGGCTGATCTGGTTGAAGGAGTGAAACCGCGGAAGTAACGCGCGAAAGTAACTGTGGAATGCCTAACTATTCTGACGCTTCTTTCTTACCATGAGGGTTCTATCAACGCAGCCTGTAAGATGAAAATGAAATTCATGAAATCAACAGAAACATGTATCACAACAAACGATAAAAACTGCACCACTGAAAATAGTCTGAAACTAACCGTTGTACCGTCAGAGTCGGGTCATTTAAATAGATGGAGTGAGGCTTCAATTTATTGCAATTGAAAGCAATTTATCTAATCCTACCTTTTCATTATTAAATGCCACAGATTACTCTAGTTTTTGCAGCTTAATAAATGATCGGGCTACTGTTGTCATGAAAGTTGTCAAAGCCGTAAGACTGATCTGAAAGTACTTGATTTTTACCTTAATTGAATCTGGTTAATTTCGGTCATAAGAGTGAAAATCATTAATGTAATTTCTTTGGTTAACACTATTTTGTATAGTTTTCGGATGCTTTACTATACAAATAAAACCGATGAATACTATGTAGGGATAATGTCAAGTAAAGCGTGCTGTGCAAGTAATGCTGTATAAAATGTATGCATTTCCTCATTCTTCAGTTGAACTAACTTACAGTTGAGCCATCTTTTTAAAACACATATATATAGTAGGCTAGTAAGTGAGGTATTCATGCTGTATTCTTCAATTCAGTATGTTTTTAACTATAAGATTAACGTTGCAAAAGTAGACATGTTAACTAACAACTTAAGAAGCAATCTGTGTTTAAGGCAAAATTGCACACACCATGTGTGTTTTTACGTCCTTACAGAAATAATGTCAATCGTTGGCTAGAACACACAAATGGAAAGAGTTTGCCAGAAATTCTATCGTTCGCTTGGGAACGCATTCAAGAAGTAGTGGAAATGATGAAAACTCAGCAGATGGTAAGCCAGGATTGAAATTGTATATTACCGACCGGTGTTATTATTAAAAGCTTCCCTAACTGTTTGATATTTCACTGGATGAAATTTTTGACTAACCATAGTGCCATAATATTTTTTTGTTTTTAAATCGTCATTATTTCATCAAACAACGTCATTCACTATTCACAACTAAATAAGAAGGGATCTGTTTCCTTACATGAGACCGTTGATTCTGCACTTCACATGTAACCACTCTAGTACTTATCACTTTAGGTGACATTTAGTTCATTCTCGCTGAGACAAGCATCTACGTTGTTGTAATGCTAGTAGTACTCATTTGTGTTTTTTTGTAACTGCTGCACTCTAAAAATTTGACAAAGCCCAACTAGTTTGTGATAGCTGGGAACAGTAGTGATGTTTTTTGTAGCTCAAGTTGAGGAGTTAGGTATTTGGATGTTCGCCGAGCTTCAGATTTAGGTTGCAAACTTTTCATCACCAAACGCGATCACATTATCAGTGCGTAAGTGTTTCGGCGTATGGGTTTGAGTCCGAGGTTTGGCGAAGTTTGATGGATGGTCGCATTTACAAACGAGAGTAAAATAACCCTGTGGTGCGAGTTCTGATTGGTTACTTTCTGTTGTTTTGACCTGAATTGTCATTGGTTGGTTTTTATTGCATTTTAACTTTGATCTGAGACCCGAAACCAAACTTCACGTCCAAATCTATTCGATAAAGCACTTACGCACCGATATTGTCATCTCCTTTGCTGATGAAATGTTTACAACCCAAGTGTCAGCTAGTGTTCACCAGGTAACCGCTGTGTTGACTAAACGAGGTTAAACAGAAAAACCAGAATTGTTTTGGATGCACACTACTGACCGCGACATGTCATCTCGAATGGCGTTTCCACTGAGTGTTGGGGTGTCCAGTATCCTATGGTCAGGTTCACGGCCGCTATGAATGGAAGGATAGCCGTAATCTCATGGTTCTGGGGTTTTTGTTTCTCATGGAATTGGAGTTTATTCTAGATGCATCATTCGAGATGCCTCTCCTTCAATGACTTGCGTTGACCTGAGACCGCGGATTTCACTCACTCGCTTTTCATTTATATGTTTTCCGGGATTACGTTCGATAACAAGGTTGTGGGTAGAACTGTAAACGTACCAAAATGAACTACTCATGATAAGAATTTGTTCGAGCAATCTTCACCACCAATCACTACAAGGTAATACGAAGTTGGGTGCGTACGCACACACGCGTTCCTGACGGCTAATATGAAGTACGTAGCTGCCACTTAATACATTCTGCACCTCATTTAATGAAGTCAATTAGTGTTAACGTTGCGATGGTTTCAAGCGGTACAACTGGCATTCAGAACAAGCCAGTTGTCTCCCAAAACAAAGGTAGTGTCCTTGTGTATTTTTTCTTTTGCCTCATGATTTGGAAACATGACCCTTTAACAACGAAGATAACAATGAATTGTTGTGTTTGAGAGTCGCCGTCTTCCCCAGTTTGGTCAGGAACGCAATGACCACGTGAATGACACGATCGGTCGCCAGTGTGTGTTTCGGAATGTGCCTGGTTTGCGCTCAGCTTGTCGAGTAATCAGACTGTAAAATCTGTGACGGATGGACCACGAATCTTGCATGCCATCGGAGCGTTTTTTATTGAGACTAGAGGATGGGTGGAATTGAGCAGTGAGAAACCAACGAGGTAGTCAGATTCCGATTGTTCTGTTAATAAAATGGATGGGTTTCTTCAACTTGGTTGAAGACTGCATGAGCACTCAAATCGTTATTCAGGAACTTTTCTCAATGTGTGCTCCCGCCACGGTCGATGACGTGCTCGTGTTCACAACATTTCTAGTTTTCTGTTTAACTTTATTTTATCCACTGGCATATTTTTTTCTCCTACGATTCTTCACAATACTTTCTGATCAGATTCATAGCTGTTATGAATCAACAAAATGTCAGAAACGGTCAGTAACCAAAATTAGCGTTCAACTTGTGATATCCAGGCTGATTAGCCATGACTTCCAACTATACCCAGCATATATTAATCTGAGTTTTCATAGCCTGTGATTGCGACAGTGTTTTGACAGTCAGCGCTGATTATTTTATTTTGCATCTCTAGTAAACAGACACTGTCGTCTATTGCTCTATAACCCTATTTATGTTACGGGCAATGCCAGTAATTGAACATGTTAAGTTAGTGTGTATTTTATCTTTTTGTCAGTCTGTTCTTAAGTAGAAGAGAAGAAGAAACCGACAAAAAACATGTGAAATGCCATCTGTAATCAGGACTTGGATTTCTCCGTGATGCGCTAATGACGAAGGTTAGCAAGATACCTTGAGGGCTACCAGTAAGAACACAGATACTTGCCCCATAATACTCGATTGTGACCACATGACAAGATGTTTCCTCGCTATTTGACTATGCTGATAACTTAGTCTCACTTATCAGTACTGTTGTATGTTTTTCGTAAGCAAACTACAGTTACAATAAACTTTTCAATAAAGTATACTTAAGTCACTTAAGTAGATGGAACTCGAACAACAAGGATCATACGTGATTTTCAAAGCGACCACTTTCAGAGTAAATTTTACACTCTATTATTGATGAAGCTGGTTACTTCCCCCCAAAAAAGTGTTAACCATAGGCTGGTTCCCTGCTAGTTATAAATATTCTGACGTGGAAAATCCGTCGATAAGTCTCTTGCGTTTTTATAACGAGTTTCATCTTCATTCGTTCAACCGGTACACTTACTTTCAGCAAGTGCAGGAATTGCAGCAAAAAATTGCCCGCATGACTTCAGTGAACTCGAAAGTTCGTGAAAACGAACAATACACGCAGGAGAGAATAGAACAATTGGAAATGCAACGAGCTACTGATGGTACGACGATTGATGGCTTGCGTCAGGAACGAAACCAAGTATGCACTTTGAATCTTGCACACTGAACATTATTCATAAGTGATCACAATTCTTGCATTTCTATAGACATTTCAATTAGCTCATTTCAAGAGAAATCAGTAGACCGGAGTCACGCACTTGGTTACGCTGACCAGTTGTACATATTTTTGTCATAGCCAGGATTTTAACTGCAGCCATGTTTTCCAGAAGCACCTCTGCTGACCATTGCGATATTAACCTCATATAGGCTATGACTGGATTATCAAGGGCTCAGATATACTCATTTCTGAGGACAGTTACTTTGTTCCCTTCAGAGTTTGTTGAAAAATACTTCTGATTCTAACGGTAGTTCATAAAATGGCAAGTTAAGAAATACGGAGATAGGAAAAAAGACACTCAGTGCAAAAATAAGAAAGGTTCATCAATTAAAAGAGCCGGTGAACTTGCGAAAACTGTTTCTTCAATGACATTGATAAAGTGCATTTATGTAGCCCAAATGGTTTATGCATTTCCTGTGAATAAACGATCTGGCAAGGAGGAATGCTCACCAGTATCGACTGCAATGATTTACTGTGATGTGTGATTGGTATGAAACCATAAGACGAAAATGTGTAATGAATTAAATATAAAGGCGGAGTCAGGAAAGATTACTGGGTGGCAAACGTGAAGTATTCAATATAGTTGCACATTTAACTTAGACTTAAACCGGTCAAGAATTCAGAATCTTTCACCTTGGGTTATTTTAAAAAATCACACGCATTCTTTATGCCTTAAGTTGCCATCGTGACAATAACTTACTGTTAAGAAACACGGTAGAAAATTTGAAATATAACGGTCATTGTGCAATTCGGATGCCCAGCATGTTACACGAGTCCTACAGGCATGTAGACGGACCATGAGTGTTGCATAAAACTGAACACGAATACGTAAGCCCGATTCCCACAGTGGTTATTGTTAAACAATTAACAAATGCAAATGCGGTCAGGATTATCTGCTCCGGATAGCTGAGGACACCAAATGGGGTGATGTTAAGGAAGAAGTAATCGTGGAATTTGGAAAGTTCCAACATACATCCATCTTTAAGTTTGTAGCCACACAATGAATTAATTCCAAAAATGCACAACAGACTGTTAGTTTCGCTATATGACGTACATATCTGTACCAAACCTGATAGCAGCCGTTTATTGTAAGCAAACCAAGTAGAGGACGAGTTAAATATCACGACCATCGTTCCGTTGCGCAAATTATGTCGATTTCGGCATTCTGCTCATTCAAGATTCTCCCAGAAGTGTTATGTCTACCTTTGAACTGACGCAGCCAGTCTGTAGTGGACAAGTGGGTATGCTCTAGACCCTCGTTCACTAACAATTTAAAACGCCTTTCCTGAAGAGAAATCGAAACGTAGTCCCAACAGGCATCGAATTAGAGAATGCAGTGAGGTTTGGAAACAAACCGTATATTTCCAGCAATGTTTGGAAATATGGTAAGTAGTTAGCTCTAGCCTAGTCTGGGACCAACAGCAGCAACCAAGAAAAAAAAGAAAAGAAGCGCGAGGCGGGTCACAGCTCACTTGGCGGCACTCAAAAGCACGCCAGGCAAAAAGTGCGTGGAACCTTCGAGTGCGTTAAACAACGCTCGAAAAGGTTCGGTTAAACGACCTTGAAGAATAGAATAACAGATGAGTCGTTAGGACAGGAGCAAGCATTCGCTGCGTGCAATTATTTGCACGACTGAAGAAATTGGCACTGAGTTTATATCAGGCCTCCTATTGCAGGCGTACACAGAATCATGCGTACAGAACAGACAAGCGGGAGAACACGGTTGCAGCCAAGGTCCTTAGAGAATCCAAACGATCGCTGGTCACTACACAAGCCTCTCCCCAGAAGGGTGGCGGTAGACAACCTTCGATCATGTAACCGGAGGTATCGACGTGTGGGCCACTCCCATGTGGTTTCGATCATGGCACTCCCGATGCCATGAGTACATACACAAAAGACCTAAGACAACAAGATCCTCCTCCTTGTGCTACTGCGCCAGTCTAGAGTGAAACTAACCCAACGTGGAAACGGTGTGAACTGCCGGGCACAGTGTACAGACTGGTGAATATGGCAGTGTGAATGAAGAGGTTGCGTAATTCCGAGGCCGTCGAGTCATTACGTGTATGACTGTCGACAATGGCCTGTGTTCGCATGAGTGATGATCGTGGTGTGGAGGGTCTCACATGAGAAGGAGATAGTCGCGTGCCACACTGGTGATGATGCATGCTGAGGCCTAATGAATGCGTGTATGTAGGGCGCAGAGCGGAGGGCGGGTGGGATTTTCCCTGGTCGATTTGCTAGTTGGTTTACTCCACAACGATGCGGTCGAAGTGTGTCAGTTGGGTGCTGACAGCGACTCAACATAGGTAGCATCATTGCACCTCCTTCTAGGCCGCAAGGCTTCTATAATGCGAAAGCCCTGAAAGGTGCAAAGTGCAAGATGTACAACTGCAATCAAGATAAAAACGTCTGTCGTAGGCTAGAAGATGGGAGCTGATGACTTCTGTTGGACGGTCTTCGGACGAGTTCTTCGGAGGTTCAGCAAACACTTTCAAGCGTTCCCAAATGTCTGAAATGTAGACAAACATACGGGGAGCGAGCAGTCTGAAAGAAATGTGTGACTCACCCGGAATAGAAGTTGCACGCATGCCATATACTGAACGGTTTGTTTGTTTTCAAAAAGCCTAGCGATTTTTTTTTGAACGTTTTCAAAAGAACGATTTTTCATACCATAGTGACGTAGGTCAAGTTCCAGTGGATATACAGTAAAAGTGTTGGAACTCAACATGAAAATCTAAAAGCTGGTTAATGCGAAAAATCGTGTGCGATGAATTCGCCTAGGTTAAAAATCGACATGTGGATTAACAACGACTAGGAATAGCTAAACCAGCGGGTATTGTCAGACAGGTCATGCGAATTGACGCCATTTGGTGTGAGATGAAACAATTAACGTAGGTTTGGTGCCGGTAATGTTATCCGCGCAATCGTTTAGTGGTAAATGCTGTTGGCCTAGAGATATCTATGGTTTGCATATACGTGCGCAAACAATCCTGTATGACCAAACACAGCGTTTGATGTAGTGCTGCAAGTCGAATGAGCGGTGGAGATCTAAAGTGGTTGTGCGCCACCGAGCAATCAGGAGTGACCATGCAGCGAGAACAGTGATGCTAGTCGTGTTCCTCTTGCATTACCCGCATTAGGTAGCACTTACGATGTCGCAGAGTCCGATGCCGACTGAGCTGTGCCGTGGCAGAAAAGTGCACTCGTATGGATGAGTGATAGAGATTATCTCTGGGTCGGTCCTGAATGTTGAGGATGTCGTAGCGGAATTGAGACGAGCAACAAGTTGGTACGTCCGATGAATTGTCCTTGCCGAAAACCTGATATAAGCGTTGAGATATCTGATCTCATGCGGGAATAACCTATCTAAGTGTGATGCTGTGGCAAGCGGTAGTGGTTTGTGCCGACAGGACGTTTAATCCGAGCTGTATACCGTGCTGCTCACACACCTTTAGAAAGATGTCCGAGAGATGACTGATAAAATTAGAGCTGCCAGATTTGTTGATCCGTGATTATAAAAATACGCCAGATGCTTTCAGTGAGGCGACTGCAGTGTGGCAACAGGATTCGGGGTCAATAATTGGTCAGTGAGGCCGCGTTGGCTACTGAGTCCCGTGTTGGAGTAGGTTGGGCTGGCAGACGTTGTTAAATGAATCTGCGAGGAGACCAACATGAATTGGAACAATGAAGTCTTCCGCAGAGGTGTTCAATATGACTAAACAATATGACTAAACAGTGATGGCGGCGTGCACAAGAAACGATCTCGCATGAGATGAAATTTGCAGCTATACAACGATGCAGGCAGTGAATGGAACAGATGCAAGTGACAACTACCGAAAACCTACGAAAGTGTTTGGGAGTGAAATTTTGTCTGTCTGCTGGCGCCGGAATTGTACCTGGTCAGATGCGCAGGTTGAGCAGGTGTCCATCGTTAGACGCATGGTTGACGCGCGAGGCAACGGGATGAGTGAGGATAATAAGTCGATGGAATAACATAGTTACAGTTAAAACTGAATATTGTAGTACTACCAGTAACCCTGTTTATAACATGCTGCTGCGGAAAATACGTACAAAACGACAGAACCGCGCAAAACGTGAAAGTTGATGAACTTAAGAATAGTGGCAATAAAGGACGCGCATAATCAATTCGGTAACGTCACCACAGACGAATGATAAACGTGCTTAAATGGAGGTCGCCGAATTGACACATGTTGTATAGAATGAGGGACCCAATAAAAGGAACAAACTCATCAATTTGTGTTGGGGGTGGAGGCAAAAATGCGTTGAAAGAAAGCGTTGGAAACAGGTTCACCAATTTGTAATCACGAATCAGGAGTGAAAAGTTCAGAAAAGACATGCTCATTGATAAGGTTCATCAGTTTGTGATAGCGACCGAAAGAAAAGCGCTGAAAAAAATCATTACTGGGGTTCACCAATGTGCAGTGAACCGAAACGAAAGTACTGAAAGAAAAATTATTAGCATTCGGGCTCACCAATTTGTTATTGGACAAGGGTCTAGCGCATACCCACTTGTCCACTACAAGTCTTTCAATGACTCACCGTCTTGCACGTGGATTCTTGCTGCGTATCACACTGCTTTTACTCATGATATTAGACCAGTACCATTCATGCTTACAATCTGAGGGAACTGAAACCAGCGCCATGTAACGTTGTTATTAGTGAAACTCACACTGAGCGGTTGTCTTTCTTCTTCGCAGCTTACAGGATGTTTTGGTAGATTTTATAAATATACTTGATACTGCGTGGAAACTTGTTTGATAGCTGATACTTGCACGCACTGTCATCAACCTCTTTCAACAATGCCACATTAATACAAACTATCAACCGTTTACGATCAGGTTGACTGAGAGGTGACTAAGTAAGCATTAAGTAAGCATTAGTTAACCATCTTGTTAATTATCAATCCAACCGACTTCCTGTTTGTTGTTTAGCCAAGGGCACGCACGCGAGTTAGTCAGCTGGCCGTACATACTAAAGCGGCACACACAGGCGGAAGCGTCAAATCATGATAGACGAACACATACCTGGTTCTTATATAACACTAGAGCGTTTGCCTTTGAGTTCTACTGTAATGTGTGCAGTCAACCAGACGGCAGTCTATGCTGTCGGCAGATGGTATTGATGTAGTGGAAACTTGCCAACCCCACGTTTAGAGACATTTCTTTTTGATGAACCATTCAACATAGAAAACTCTTGTTGAGTGCGTTTGTGTTTCATACAAAAATTTTGCCGAGTGGCACTATTAGGGTGGCCGGCTTGTGTGTGCTTTGCCTAGTTGTCTGTAATGGGAGATATGACTACAAAAAGGTAATTTTATTACTGAGGTCTAGCCTAACATGGACTTCAAATCATTTACTTAATAAATGGGTCTGGTAAAAAGATGAGCACTAGCTTCGAAGTTTGACCGTACTCACTTTGCATAGTGCGTATGATTACAAAAAACTTTTGCACAGGTCGTGATAACCCAACTGCCAGTTCTTTCACAGCCACTCAGTTTTAGACGTCTCAGACCTCTCACTCGTGTATCGAACGAATAGACAACCAAATCTGAGACCTCACTTTCTTTCACTTGTTTCTGTTCCAGTTGGTGGACTTGATATGCAAGTTGGCTCTTGCAGCCAAATTTGAGGAGCCTATCGGACAAAGCGATTACGAAATTTTGGGGGAAACTTTACTGGGTAAGAGAGTAAACTTTGTTTCTATTTGTACAACAAAGCGTTCCTTCGAAGGATGACTGAACCCGTACGTTTAATTTTACTCATCGTACAATTTACGATATTCAATTTAGTGTTACACATCCGGAAGAAGAAATGTGACAAACGTATGTAGTACAAAAACCACCTACTATTAACTATATGTGCCCATGTAGACAATTTCAAATTATCATACGCTGCTAGTGTTTTTGCCGCCCCATTTCTGGTCACACTATGAGGCAAAATTGGTCCATGCTCATTAGATAGAAAACGCAAAGTCGTAACCCACAACTTTCAGCCATAAGGTTAATGCACATAGGAACTAACTAAAACAGTGATCACGTTTCACGTTCATGTCCGCATAACAGAAATTGGTGTATGATTTAGACATTCTCATACGGACTCGTGAAGTAATAGAACATCTCAACTGACTATAGAGTGCATCAGATGGAGACAATTTCGGGTCTAACAAAATATTATAAGCGGTGGTTTTGGTGTTTCTTCTTTGTTTTTTTCTTCTTATCTAATTCCTCTCCCATTTGCCGTATTCCGTTTAGTTGGTGATTCCTCTGATAATGGGTTTCATTATAGTAAATTAGAACTCCGTATCAGCGTTAGGTGTTGAACAAAAACACTGGGATATGTTGACTTAAGTGGCTAGTTTGAGAATATTGCTGAAAGTTCTTTTTGTTCCGGAATGCCATAGGTTGCTTTAAAACTTTGCAAAATATTTTACTGTTGTAAAATATTTAACCTTATCTGCTGCAATGAATTATACTAATCAGATACGCGCTGAATATCATCAGTTTGTTTAGACCTAGACAAAAAGATGAAATTGTGCCGCAGTCAAGGGCGAATTTCCTGGGTTTTTTTAATATTTCAGTTCGTATCAATCAACTCCAGCAAGGTGATACCGAGAAGCAGGCAAAGCAGCGTCTGCAAATCTCACGTCTGCAACGAGAGCTACACCAGGCCAAAGAACGTTCTGAATCTATGGAATTGCAAATATCCATAATGCGACGTCGATTGTCCGAGGCACAAGAACATCGGTTTCAGACTACCACACCCGCTAGCCACACGCCCACCACACTGGCAGCTTCAGAGAAAGAGCGCAATCGATTGGCGAAACAACTACAACAGACGCGAGAAGACGCGGATAAACTGCGCGAAGAGATTGTTCTCTTAAAAGCTCGGTTGTTGGAATCCAGTCACGATAAAGTACATCCACACATCCAGAATTGTTTATACATCTTTTGCATTTAGGTCACGGATGAATGGTCATACAGAATGGGCAGCAATGACTGACTGTTATAAAACCGTCAAAGTAATATGTCATAGAGTGAGAATAAAAACGGAGTGAATAAAAAAACTTAGGTAGTAAATTAGTCATCTAAACTGAACTTATTTCAAAACAGACAATGAAGAAAAACATTATAAAAAAAATGATCAGCCACCACCCTCACTGACGACTCCAGTCACAGACTGTACGAAATATCAGGATTAGAGTCACATTGTCTATCCAACAGCTTTCAGCCCTTTATGCCAAGCCATCTCGGAATTCACTCTATGAATGAGTAATGCGTGCTAAAAATTGCACAAATAAACTAGCTTGATCACTGCCACTTTCTAATCGTCACTTATCTCTTAGGCATCCAAAGTGAGTGTTTGAACACATACACTGTTGAGCTAACAATTACGGATTGCAAACATTTTCCACTTGCAGTCTAGTTTTGCAGCTGCACTGCATTAATAGATGATGGTGGCAAGAGATAAAACTACTGACTGTCAAAGTTATTTAAGAACATTCGATCAAATCAATACTTGTGTTGTGATCCCAGAACGCGGATGGCACAAGGGTTATTTATTCGACCAAGCAATACAGGGGTTAAGCATTGAAACAAGACTTGGAACAAAACCACTCATTTGCACGCGGTATTCAGCCTCAGACCGCCTCAGCTGCCGTAGACGTCAATGCTCAGTTTCATTAAGTAGCAGGGACTCCTATAGGTGATACTGCACTCTGATTTTCCTTCCTGCACTTTTCCTGCGGCTTGTAGCATGTCAAAATATATGCTCCGATCCTACTACTGAACAGCAGTTGTATGAGTAGTATGTTACGATCGCTCAACTCCACTGCACTTGTAAAGTGGAACATGAGGTAAAACTATTACCTCCTAAAATAGCTTCAGTATGTTTTGGTAGTGCACTCCACCAAATATCGCAGAAGAACGTATCCAGAAGAAGCGGTCTTCAGTTAGCCGAAAACTTCGGCAAACTCATTCCGTTCGAGCGGATTCAATTAAAGTCCTTCGAAATCACGGTTTAGCAAGTCCAATATCAGAACCACTATTGTTGAATAGCTTAATTACATTAGGAATCGCATTAGTAATGAGAGTGGAAATTGATCGTAATTTTGAACCTTCTAACTTGAAAAACTTCATTTTCCCCTAGTTCATTTTACAAAATAAACACAATGCTTTTTTGGAAAAATTCCTGATTGCATAAAATAAACACATTTTGGTATGTGCATCCAGACGGTGGCAATGATGTCTCAATATATCAGGATTGAGCTTGTACCGTCCCATCCTCTTTAAATTCGTTTCAATTTTCAGCTCACCCAGATTAGTCACAGCAAAGCATTGCGCACAGCCCAAACACGGTTGGACGAGCTGAGTCGTATGCATGAGGAACAGAAGCAGAACAACCGCAAGATGCAGCTGGAACTGGAACATTGCAAAAAACGATATAGTACTGAGGTAGGCAAACTGCAGGAACAAACAGAACAGCTGCAGCAGGAACTCAAAAGTAAAACCGAGGCATTGGAAGCTAGTCGACGATCCGAAGAACAGGTGAGTAAACTGAGCTGTTAGCCAGTTGAATAATTCATGATAGCCCGGTTTTGAATAATGTTTACTGGTGTGTTGCACACAATCAGTTTGGAATGGTATGGTAATGTCGACCTCAACAAGATATGTAACGTTACCAACACGCTTTTATAGCTTTTAGTTTACTACTTACAATGCTTAATTTTCCATACACAGACGCTCATTGTGATAAGGTTGTTGTTACAAATCGCATCTTCTATTCATTTAGCACTTACATCTGAATGGATTGAGTCAGAAACTTTAGGTTGTACTTTTATTCACTCCAAACTCATCTGCAATCTATCATTACAGCAGAAGGCACAGTGCACACGAATTCCACCTTTATCCACTAGGTACATTATTCATCTGATATCAGGGCACTTCAAAGTCACATTGGATCACTGAATAACTACGTGTATATCAACAATCTGTTCTGTTGGATACATGGAACTTAAATAAATGAGTTTGGTAATCGTTGCAATAAATTATGCCGACACACTGCAAGTTATTAACGAACAACCCGAAACTTGCACTGTTCACAAGTGGTAAGAGTCACAAGAAAACGATACAAAGAAGCTAAAGAAAATCAGCATACCAAACAGTATAACAGAAGAAAAAGAAGATTACGGTGAAAGGTCTCGAATACTAGTCTGAGAGATGAACATGTGTTTCGGAACATGCAGATACTTAAACAGCTAGCCAAGTAACCATCGAAATATGCAATCAATAGATCGTTTCTGCATTGCGGCTACCAATAAGGTACAGGGCAAATCAAGGTAATTTGTTTTTTGAAAAATATGGTCGCTTTGTTCACGTTCTGGCTCGAAATGTGATAATCCCAGGGGACCTATCAGATTTTCACTTAACGGAAGTTCAATCTTTCACATAAATAGTCGAACGAGGTTAACTGATGTACAAAACATGACTTCAATTGATATTTTAAAATGCAAATTTCTTAATGGGCACCAGTTAATGTCACGTGTTAACATCTTCACACCTCCTGCTGTTATCAGGCATACTAACTGTTGTGTTGATGTTGAAGTTGACACGACGCGTTTTACCACTTTGGTAATAAAGACTTCTCTGTCAAGGATAGGAATTGTATGAATATGTTGCCAGATCAATTTCAATTTACTAAAAACAGACTAGTAATATTGGCTTTAAACTAACAGGTTTTGTAGTTCCAATTAACCTTAATTCATAACTTCCTGCTCTTTTTACCTGTGGCAAACTGGAAGGCGGCGATTTGGTCACAGGCTATAAAAGCCTTGACCGTCCTATCGAGCAAAATCATTAGGTGTCGCCTGTTTTGTTGCAGATTCGCCACCATTTACACCGCTGACTGGAAACCCCCTTAGACACCGCAGTACATTTTAGGCAATAGTTAGCCTCCATTTGTAAGGTTGACGACTTTTCTTCTCCGTGAATCTCCGTTTTGTTGGTCAATTTTTCATCACGTATGTATTTCTCCACAGGTTCACTGTCTCCACCACGTGTACGGTCCAAAGTTGGACATGATGATGCTGGCCAGAAGGTACCAGTAAAATCTGATAGGGATTCGGTTTAATAATTGTAGGTTGTATGACAAGTTCCTGTAACTAACGCAAGTGATCCCACCTAAAGGAAGTCCAAAGACCGACTATCAGATATATTGTAGATAAGTGTAAAAATACAATGACGATTAGGCTTTTGAAGTACTGTGCAGCTCTCAGAGTAGTTATAGCAAAAACCTTACGTGAAACAATATATCTGGCCAGCCCGTATTATTGTAAACATGCAGAAAAAGGCGACCGAAGTGGACTGCATCGACAGAATGTACGGCATGGTGTATATTGCATTAAATGATGAATCAGTAATGCAACACTGTATTGTCCTCCCTAATTCCCATACAGCTGCTGGATTTCCGAGCGCTGCTCGCTCGTCATTTAGGACTGGATTGCGAACATCTATCGGTGCCGGATTACGAAATTCTCGTCCAGGTAGATAAACTCGTCACGGCCCATCAGGCTGAGGTGAACAATTTCATCACCACCGAGAAAGCCTTGCAAATGGTACATAATAACTACAAGGCAGGTAAGTCTGTTCAAACAGAGCACATCGGTTGGCAGGAATTCCAACGTTGCACCAAAAGTATGCACACTTTGAGTTAAGTGAAACAGTCTTCCTCTCCCCATTAACGCATAAAACTTTTTGTGTAACCTTGCGAATCAATGAAGTTCAATAGAGAATAAAATCGACTATTATGACTAAGACTCACAACATACAGTATTCCCAGACTCCTTGTTTCCTATGTAGCAGATTTTATATGTCCATATCCACAAACATACATAAACCGTAGTAATAAGATTAGTCAATAAAGAACAAGCAGACGGAAGTAGCAGGCGGGTGGTACGCTAACTATACTACCCCGTAAGCGTTTTTATACAGCTCTCTCGTTGAGCAATTGCTACACACTATTCATCAGGTAGATGCTACAACATTATTCACTGTAATCGTGCGCGGCGGAAATAATTTTTTCTCCGCGTTCATGGAAACATAGTTGTTTTCTATCTGCCGGTCATCATAATACACTCAAAACCCACTTACTGTGATGTGGAAATTGTTACATGTTGACTGAACATTTAGAAGGATAGATTTGACATCAGCCACACTGGTAAATCAGCGGTTGTGTCCGATGTTCAACAACCGTACAATAAGTAAGAAGTCTTAATCTGGAGGACAGTAGAGGAGATAGGGAGTAAATGTGATTTGAATAAACAACACCATGGTGTCTACATTTTGCAAACAAGCAACCGAGAAATATACAATGTCCTGCTTTATTAAATTTCTTTCATTGTCCACCAAACCTAGTTGTGTCACTGATCCTAGTAGACCACGTCAACCCGAAAGACGAACACAATGTAACCATGTTGACTGCAATTCCGTTGAAGAAAGATTGTGAACGTGATTGAAACCTTCACCAAGAACTACACTCATATTGGCTGACCGGAAGAGGGGGTTCTGTAGTGAATGAAGGATTCTGGCTTTCGTTTTGTGGACAGTTTCATTATGTTAGGTCACTCCTGTTTGTTTAAGATAATGCAATCTGTAATGCGTAATTCATAATTCCAATAACGTTGATTCAGACGGTCTAGTTAATGGTACTATATTCTGTGTCCAAATATATCAGGAAAGACGATCGAATTTATACGGTACTATTGGCAGAATTACAATAAAAGTGCTCCCTCGCCTTGAATGTGAAGTAACTGGATACTCAAATTACCTAGCAGAAAAAGGCGTTCAAAATGAAGCGACCAGAAACGAGTTCACAATTGGCCACTTCTCAACGGGACAGTAGTTCATTAAAACAATAGGGTACAGGTGACTGTGAAGGCATGTCAAACAGTACCAATCAAGAAATTTTTAATAGGTACTCAACAGCAGTTATTTAAAAATAAAGGACAATGTTATGTGCCGTCGCGGTATAAAATCCATCATGTTGGAGCACTGCACATAACAAGAGGCAGAATAAAATCCAATTTAGAACCGACTTTCAACAAACAAAGCAAATATGTTTCAATGAATTCAAGATTCCCCATCATACCAAAAATGGTACCAAAAGAACTTCAACAAATCCAACATTCTGGGAAAGTTTCCAAACTTCAAATGGCGTAACGCTTCGTTGACACGTACGGCAAACCGATGATAAGTTTTTACAAACTCGTTTATTTTTTCCCGAGTTATTCCCGTGTACGAATCTGCTAACCACACGAGAATGACGTTGATTTCTGGTAACTTCTGTACTGATCACATGTTGATGAACTGGGCCAGTAATGGACCTAATCGAATACACTCCTCAAAAAAGTTAATGCATGTCCGTTGCACTGTTGTATTGTGTCGTAGCCACAAAAAAAGGTCGAATGTTCGTGCATCCGAGACATCGAGTCTTCATCTCAGAAACCTGAAACACGGGATTCATTCGAACAGCTTCATCAGAGCAGAAAGGAGACATATGGTTCAATGTGTATACCGCCTACAATCCAAAATACCACCAAAACTTATCGACAAGTAAAATGTGACTAGTTTTATTTTCATTTAGGTTCCATTTATCCACCTCGCATATCATAGTAATCGACTGTAATATCCATAAAGAGTGTACGGCATACATCAGACAAGTCGTTGATTTTTCAGCATATGTCCCAACTGTCTAACGCTAAACGACCAATTTTTTTCGAAACTCATCACCATATATACCCTTCCTAACTTCATGGTTGTTTACCTACCAGTATTATTCAACATCTGTCTATTTTCATTGTGTAAAATAGCATGAATCATGCCATATCTATGTCATGCTTAACGCGATTGAATAAGTGAACTTATCTCGCATCATAATCTGCCCCAAATAATAAAGGTTAATTAACCCGATGGTTAAAAGTTACGTGTAAGTTGACAATATTGACTCTGCGCACAATCATTGCAAAATTGGCGCTCAAAAGATTATGAATTTTCATTCCAACTTGTAATAAATGTTTGGGAAAACTAATGTAATCCTTCAGATTTCCTCTCCTGTACTAACCATTTGAACACAATCTGAGCTGGAATTAAAATAAAGTGCGTCATCTGTTGTCATCTTAACGAGAATACATTAATATTCGACGAAATACTATGGATTCTCCAGTGTTCAGAACAACAACATTCGAGTTGAAGTATCCACAAAACTGTATGTAAACAAAGTCCACTTGATTCAAGAGTAACTTCTGGTGTTGCGGTTAGATTGCTTGCAATACGCAACCGTCTTGGTGAAATAACCTCCCTTGACACTGAAAAACAGGATACACTTTTTGAAAGCATGTTTTATTACAATGACCTAGATAAGCACTCAGCACAGCCACCGTGTGACAAAATAGACAAACATGACTATGTCTCAAATAACAATATGGTAAGCGAATACACTCACACCATCCTTCACTTAGAAATAACGAAAACGATTGACAACACGCATTTTCATGGAAAGCACTGCAAGTGTCATAAGTGATCTCACATAAGATCCTTTTGACAGATAACCACCAAACCTATGGAAGTCGATTGAAACTCGCACATAGAAAGCTGTTAAGTTTGGCTTTGCTAAAAACGTGCTGACATTTGGCAAATGATCGTTCATTAGCGGTCAAAATGTCTTGTCTGTTTTTTCGTTGTAGCACATGGAGACTTCCCTCAGCAGTAAATCAATCTGTCGTCATCATCAGACTGAAATCGAATGTCACACTCGGTGTTCGAACGCATTTCACGTACACAAATCACACTACGCAAACGCGCGCGCACAAAGCAATGCATCTACTCTGTACATCGTTGGAAACCGGCACAATCATTCAATAAGACCGTTGTGTCTATATGAAATCAAGTTTTTCAACAGATTTGATGGTAGAATTTCATATGAACTTGTTTCAAAGCATCCAGTACATTATATGATTGGCATTCGCCTTGTGAGACATGTAACTGGGTGACTATCATTACACAATGATTGAAAATCAACGCCAAAGGTCAAAGCCTTGAGCATAAAGAAGAAGTTAGTTAAACTCAAACACTGAATATAGAATTGGAAACTATAAAATGTTTTAATGTCTGAAAGACGTTTGTACTGTTACAGTAAAAAGTATGAAACAGTCAAACCAGCATCATAACACACATGTCTGTTCAACAAAAGTGGATCAGTACCGTAACCAAACTAGTAGAACAAGATGGTTCAAATGACTCAGAGAGCAATGTTTTAACCTCAGAAATCGACTAACAAGACAAGACATCTGAAGGCACTATTCTGATGTATTGATGTAAGGTAGATTCCAACTTACTGCAGTGCAAGCTACCTTCATGAACTCGACACATAACGGGAAAAACTCCCATTAGGAAGAAAACAAGGAATATGCAACGACTGTCGTAAAGGTTGTCCATTTAAAAATGAAGAGCGAAAAAATGGTAATATCGCCCACTAGTTTTTATAAAACATACATTTTCAGTCGAAATGTCTGATCTCAAATATGTACCGTGATATTAGATGGTTATATTGAGTTACGTTCAACTTTGGCCTAAGCGTGACAGTTCGACATGAAGTCGAACAGCAAACCATCATGAGATAGATTTATTACTTCAAGATCAATCATGCATTTGAATATATACTTCCAGTTGGATATGTGATTGTTTTAGTGGTCGAATAATGGTCGGTATTGTGTCCAACTGGAAGCAAACATGGCAAGCCAACGGTATGTTTCAGGACACTAGATCTCAAACCTGCAAACTTCATGAGCCACCTTAAAGTGACATTAAAGGTATGTAAAATTAAAAGAAAACGCGCAAAGATAGATTGTGAATAGAACGAACAGCTACCGTTAGGTATTATCCATAACAGTCATCGGCCTGATCAGAAGGACGGTCGTTTGATTCACTGCTTATCGCAGCTGTAATGAAGAATATGCTAGAAGCAACTTTATCAAACAAAAAATAAAACAAACAAGATAAGATTAAATAAGGGAGCTAGAGCCACTGTTAACAGCGACCAGCTAAATCAAATCCACTTATAAAACCCCATTCTGTATTGACTGAGTGGTCTCCCAAGGTCGATCAGAAGATTGGCAGGAATTCATGAGCTTTAAAAGTATGATAAGTGCCGGCTAGTTCCTTTTTCGAATGATAATTACAAGCAATAGAAATTATTGTGAATCGTGACACACCTTGTATGACCCCTTCGATAACAGGCCAGTTTAGTTTGAACCGACTAGTGCGGAATTTAACACGAGTTTGCTCTGTCTGATTATTGTTGGCAGAAGATAATCGAAGCTACTAAACTCTGAATCAACCTGTAAAACAAGATAACAACACAATTTTAGCAAGCAATTTCTTTGGATACTAAAATGGTGGAATGTATAAGCCTGTCGTAAATGGCATATTCTCAGTAGTTAGTGACTCGAACGATTGAAGTTTTCAAAAAACCATCTAATTCCACACATGCGCCAAGGAACAACACTGCAATCGGATGAAGTGTGTGTGCTGCTTCTGACATTTACATAAAAAGGCGGGTCGTAACGTTCGTAATTAATTCCAGATCAGGCAAATAGTGTCTTCGAGCGAACAGCGCAAACTGCCACTGGTTAATCAATACTGTTAATTGCTTTAATATTTGCAGTTACCACAACAGAGCAAACGATTAAAATTGTGCTTTTGGCCCTTATTCAACAGACATCTTGAAATAGGCGTGATGGTTCCTCGTGCACGTGCCAGTGTAAACCACTGATGTTTATTATTGTTGTTGATGATGATAGGTGTCACTCACAAATAACTTAATACAGGAAATCAAAAGATCACCATTACAGGGATGCCTGGTGCTACCTGACTACACAAACATTTTCACGACGGTTATTTTCACAAAATTTAATTTGTGCAAACAAATAGTTTTAAATAACAG
>JTDE01006375.1:14278-27639 GCA_014338405.1 Paragonimus skrjabini miyazakii
GGTTTGATTTTTGACATGACCTATACGGGCGTTTGTGCAATAAACGAATTCTCAGGCCAAGCGTCTTTTGCGGTCACAACATTGTGACTGCCGGAGACAATCCTCCATTATTTCGTCCATGACAAAATTGAACCAAAATGGTGAAAGGGGACAGCCTTGACGATTGCCACTCCTCGTGCTAAACCTGTCAGACAACTCACCGTAAACCCTAACCTGAGCCGAAGTATGGGAGTAAAGCGCCAACAGTATGTTCACATACTTGGTCGGTACACCCATGCGTTTAATCGACTCCAAGAGTGTAGATCGATCCAGCGAATCGAACGCACCTTTATAGTTGAGAAATACGGCAATTATTGGCCAGCAATATATAGTCAATGGTTGCTGGGACAAAAACATTACATCTTTTACGTTCTTGTTAATTCCACTGCTTACTCTTCTGGCGGGTAAACGGAAAACGCATTTTTGGTACTCGTACAAGAGGAAATCATTCAACTGCGAACAAAAAAAACCACTTGCATGTAATAACCTTTGTAAGCAAATTCCATTCCATTCGGATCTTATAGGATATCCTTTTTCTGTTAACCACGTGGTTTTTATACCTTTAGCGATTCCGTTATTGATCCCCTACCTTCGGGTACCCGCAACATTCTAACGTGCATGTGGGCGTAGTCAAGCTGGCAGCCGTGCCGCTAGAACATAGTGAATGGCAATTGCGAATATAAATGTATGACAAGTCTTGAACGAGATTACCGAAACATTGTGACGAGTACAAAGACGACGCATAGCATCAGAGACAGTGAGGAGGTACACACAACGGGGGCAAGTTAGTGCGCATATCTATACACGCCAATGATATGTGAGGTTTCTGTATGCTGTATGTGAACGGGCTCACAGGCCACATTGACAAACATCCTTCGGTTCATACTTTCAATAAGTTCGAAGTTTAAAACGATATCAGCGGTCGAGCTGGGACGTCCGTAGAGCGGTGGCAAACGGACTGCTCGTTGCAGTGTTGCAATGCTTTTCAACGAGGAACAACTGGGGAGCCAAACATGTGCGGATTGCACGGAGAAGGATTATTGTAAAGAGGAAGGACTATACATGCAAGGAATACTTCCGCCCCCCCCCAGTGATATTTGTAATCGCTCGAAAAAATCTCCCCTTGTCCATTTAAGGGTGATATTAATTTTGAGGTGTATTGTATTAAGGCTGTGTTCGGATGCTCAACATTGTGATATGTTGAAAATTTTATAAAAAATCGTGCCTAACCTCTAATTCAATTGGATATTCTATTTATGGTTGAACGCGTACAAACCAATTGAACAGAAGCATACGAAAATGCAAAATTGACGGACAGAGGCGTGACGGAATCGCTCGTCTGAAACGCGAGTCCAGCAGTCAGACAGAGGCAAACATAGCACGAAGACATCTTCGTATACCTTGTGGGAGATCTCGTCATGAGAACATACTTCAAATTAGAATTAGAATGACTACTTAGATACGCATGTCACCAGATGCGTTAGGAGTACGAAGCCATTGATAAAACCTCCGCAAAAGGATTACACCCAATGCGGATCTACGGATTGTAATCAAATTGAGACCACATAAACTGTATTCAAATGGAAAGTCTGTAGGAGCCACCTGAACTTTAACGCAGGTTCCCATCCACTTGGGTCGCATACGGCAAACTGAAAGGCCAAACCGCTGCTATTAGCATACTAGCCGGGCCACGTGATGATTGAATGTTGTGGCCACAGCAAGTTACTTGTTACATTCTTGCCACATTGTTGTAGTTATCGATCGAACAGAAACCTCGTTCGTACTTCTCCTATATTCAACTTCCCTATCCCCGATGTCACGTGTTGTTACTGATCATCGAAACTTACCTAGGGTATCCTAGTTACATCAGCCCAGATGTTGTCACTGAACTAATCAAATATAAAACTCCTCAGACGAAAAAACAGTAAGCCGGTCGAAAACTAATTCGATTCAAACCAACGATCTACTATGGTCATAACGGCTAAAACGGTATGAACTTCACGATCACACGAGGTGCATATGCTTCATCAACTGAAATAGGTTAGGCAATCATGACACTGATCAAACATTCTCAAGCACAAACTCAGGCGCAGGTGAACAACATCTATTGAAGTGGATTGACGATGAGCACATTTCATCTATCTAACAAAAAATCATTTCAATAAATCCTTGCACTTTAGTTTGTCGAAATACGAGCAAAACTAGACTTAATCGGAACATTAATGACTGCATGGTTAGGCAATCGCGGTTGGCAGATTTTTTGCACAAATGACTGGCAATTGCGAGCAATAACTTAGAGAAACGCCAGTAAACTGAGCTTTTGACTTCATAACAGAATATGAAATGAAACTGCAAGATCGTACGGAAGAGTAGACGGCTGACGCACTTTTATACAATCACCCGTTCACACGTGTTCGGCTTACCAACCGTTGGTAGTCTGGTCAAATTGTACCAGTAGGTTTCTCCTTTTTGGTTGGTTGCCAGACTAGTCACATTTATGGTTAATGTGATACATTCGTTTTGGTCCCGCACTAAGTAGCACAAACCAGTGTACGCTCTCACGACACGTGTTCAGATTCCGCAAGATTGGCAGGGTTATAACACAGGAGCAGTATGATGACCGATCATTTTGAGGATTGAGGAGATCGGTTAACTCACGAATTCTCGTACACCAGTTTTCAAAGCATTTAGATCAAACACACAAAAACAGCTTGATTACTGGCAAAATGATTGGATAGAAATCAGGTTAGAACAATCTGAGAGAGTACGGTTGTATTACAGGCTTTTATCAAAGACAATAGGCTGATCGTCTTTGGTTGATAACTTTAGATAAGCGGACTTCTTGAACAGTTCAGTGACTAGTTGTGCTGCGCATAATGTTCGAGAATGACGCCTGATCACACCGACAGAACAGGAGTATTGTTGTGTCCAGTAATCTATTGATACCAATGATGAGGACGAGAAGCACAGTATAAAAACACACCACCATCAACAAAAACACAATTAAATGCAGTTGGTTCAAACATCCGTTCATAGTTTTCTATATGCAAAACGAATGATGATTTTGTCTGGCTTACTTAATAACCAGCGGAGTAATCCTCAAGGTAGGCCCTCAAACCATACACAACTTATCGACGTTATCAGTCGTACATTACAGTGAAGTCGCAGCGTTTTTTTTAAATTATAAACGTTAACTGCGTATACAACGGCTCTGATGCAAAAAGTTCGCGAACAAAGCAGAACAAAATGTGGCGTGGGAGCGTAAGTGATACATCGAAGAAAAGTACATATAAAGTCATCATTGATCAGAGCACGTGACAAGTCTTCTGGCGAGACGAATACCATACAGGCTCACTTGATAGGTGAATAAGACCCCATTCAAAAAGGATACAACACCTGTGATACCTAGATCAAAACCATGTTTAATAAAGTAAATTAAAGCGATCGTTTACCACAGGTGACGCTTATCCTCTTAACTGCGAGAGCTGGACATCAGTCTACTGAAGTGATCGTGTTGGACACTGTGTCATATAACAGGAACGACTGAAGTATCACATCTAAACCGACACCTACAGTCAATTGTGAGTAATGCTCAGATCGTGCGATCATCTCAAGAGTAAATAGGATAATCATTCGAACAACTGTAAAACAGGACCTCAAAATCAAATCGATACAATGATAAAATCGTGTCGGACGCACAATCTAGCAGTTTTCTCATAATCGACAAAAATGTTCTCAACAGGTAAACGCATGAAAACTGGAAACAGTGTCTGTAATGTTCTAAGATTCCATATGAGTAGTTGGGAACACTTTACACTATACTTCAAATCAATGTTTACCATCAGAATGGCTCGATTCATGTCGCTCGTGTGCTACAGGAGTTTCTACCAGACAAATCCATGAATACAAAGTAGTGAAATTCACAAAAAAGGTCAACTTACACGATGGCGAAGTATTTCGTCTTTGCGGTATTGTACTTCTTCCTCCAAATGTTTGCGCAAGGCTGCTAGTTGTTCCTTTTGCTGCAAGAAAGGAAACATGGTAAATACTCACAATTATTTGGTGACATGACAGCAGTCAAATTGCACATCCGACAACACTTTTGGGCTTGATATGTTTCACGGCGTAATCTTTCATACAAATCCGAATCAACCACACTGACAATATTTGTTTGGTGTGGAATCGATTAAGCGAGTAACGTTTATGTTTCTCTTACCGCACAATGTATAATCATTTCATCTAATACATGATACAGAAGCATTATAAGTACAAACGTATTTGCGAGGCACGTGAGCACCAACACGACCCATTAGTTAACAAAGAAATAACAGTCTACAACGATCAAACAGATCGCATAATTTTCGCTCATCGGTATACAGTTGTACAAACCAAACCGATCGCGATTGATCGATGGATCGTGTTAGCGTGTGTGCACTGCGCAAAAAAAAACATGCACGCGTGAAACATTTGGTAGACAGATTGCAGTTGAATCGAACATCCTTGTGAATATGAGGCTGGTTTGCACCCTCGAACATAAATCCGAAATAGGAAACTCGTAAACGTGAAAACATTATGGAGCAAAAATCGGAGTGGATGTGGAAAGAGCTAGGAGGAGTGAGAACAGCTGAAAAGCTATTCATGAGTTGATGAACACTCGATTACAACAATAACGATGGACACTTTGATTCGTGACGAGTGTCTCAGTTCAGCTACATGTAGGGAACAAAGCTTGACAGTTTACTAACTGACGCAAAACTCCAGTACAATGTATCAAACTTAGATGAAAATCAGAGCACACTGTAAAAATAAAGACAATGTGTAAAAAACAAGAATATCGTCCTAAGAATCACAATCCAGAAGTCAAATACACTGGGCACTTACATGTCGAACCATTGAAATTTAAACCATTACGTAGCGAAAAGGCGTCCAATAAGGCACAATCTTCATTGTCCAACTCGTTTGTTACTATGTTACATGTGCGGTCGTGTTTATGAGTCAGAATTCCAGTCCATAACACCCCCAGGTTTCCGCTCACACGTCATGTGCAATTCTGCCCGGTTTATGTGTGATCGACACCCTTTATCGGGTGGCGGGGAGTTTCCGTCTACCACTCCTCGTCCGTTGGTCCGATCACGTTGAGCGATGGCTCGTCCGGTCGCTCGTGTTGTCCGAAATCTATCCACTATGTGCTTTGACCGTATTCCACGACCGTGTGGAGAAATTCCTCCGAGTGTTGGAATAATCGCGCCCTAGATCTGGTCATCCATCCCATTTTGCCTGCCATGTGTCGCCGGTTGGTCCGATCCAGTTGTGATGACTCATCCGGTCGACCATGCTGTTCTCGACGTACCTCCCCTTGTGTTTAGGTATTTCGCAGAGTGTTAGAATACTCACACCTCCGGTTTGATAATCCACCACCATTACACCAACACGCTTGCCAGTATGCTGGACTTATTCTGAATAACGGGGGGAAATGCTGTCATCGGCTTAAGTGCTCACGTCACGTTCATGCAGTGCTGACCCAGAGACTGGAACATTATCCGCACAAACAAGCCAAGTTTTACAGCCGTATAAGAGAACTGAGTATACCGAGACAATGTACACTCAGCGGTTCAATAAAAAGCTGTTATCATGTCTGTAGCGGAGACTGACAAACGACACTCGGGCTGTGGTTATTCGATTGCTAACCCGTTCAGATGAAACAACAGACTAGTACAATAACTCAGACAAGCAAACTTCCATTCCACTTTGAACGACAGCATGCGGTAGTTCCAGCCAACTATGGAATGTAACATTTCAGTCAATGAGAGAAAACGCGCCAGTAGAAATAACCAACAGCCACTGTGTCAAGGACATCTGGAACAGCCCGTATAGAGTCGTAGATTAAGGCAAAGCTTTCTATAACGTTCTATGCAGATATTGGAATCTCATTCAATACGGGGCTGAACACATAATGAGCACTAAAGTAGGATTTCATTTTGTTCCTCCCATCAGCATATATTTCATACCTAAAGAAGCACACTTATTTTGAGCCATTCAAGACTAGATTGATAGTCCAGATTTCTTCCAGACAGAAACAGTCGACAGAGCGTTTTTTGAAATGAGCATCCTGCCACTAAGAACTTAGAGTCTACGTCAAACTTTGAAGAAGTCCTTTAATACAAAAGTTCACCACAATCAACATACCGCATGCGTCCGGACGACTGTCTAATCCTCTACATACACAAAAGCTTTTGGGACTCGAGCTGTTAATGGTCTTAACGTTAACAAATAAAACAGCCACAATATAAGAAACAGCCAACAATCTGACAGGTGATTATAACACATTTTCAGATAGCACCCCGTTTTTAAACGACAGTCACAGTGGATAGCATCTCCCAACCATTCTCCGCAGAGCTGTAAAGGATTTCATAGCTCACGGTGATGTCATCGTTTCTGTGATTTATTTCAATTACTAGCGGTGATATTGTAACGCGCGATCAAAACTAGTTAACACGCACCGATTGAATTTGAAGTGGTAATTATTAAATGGCTACTTTGTTCACCTTTCAGGTTGTTACGTCAACATCCTGCACGAGGACTCTGAATCAACGGACAGTCAGACAAACAAAGAGGACAGTTGCATTTAAACGTAACTCTATCATACCTTTGTGCCTTTATCCTTTTTTGGTTATTCTAGTACCGCTGCGTGTTGCGTATTACATTTTGGACACAATCCCTGTCTGCTCTTCTGATTACATGTTATATTATTAAACAAGATATTGTGGTGGATTGTCAGACCGGAGGGGCGAGTATTCAAACACTCAGGGGAATGCCTCAACGCGGGAGGAGGCACGTCAACAAACCCTCAACGATCGGATGGCGGACAACAGGGGCAATCAGATGAGTCATCGCTCGATCGGATCGGACCAATGGGCGAGACATGGCACGCAAAATAGAATGGACGACCATATCGAGGGCTCGATTATTCCAACACTCGGGGGAATATCTCGACACGGTCGTGGAGGACAGCCAAAGCTCACAGTGAATAGATGGAGGACAACACGAGCAACCGGACGAGTCATCGCTCAACGGAATCGGACGAAGATTGGCAGGTGGAAAACCTTCAAATAGAAGGCGCCGATCACCCACATAAACCACGCAGAAGTGCACACGACGCCTGAGCGGAAACCTCGGGGTGTTGTGGACTAGAATTCTGACTCATAAACGCGAGCGCGCGCGTAGCATGTAAACTAGCGTGTTGGACAATAAAGGTTGTGCTTTATTGGACGCCTTTTCGCTACAATATGGCACACAAAAGATTCCATCGGGAGCCCAGCTCTCATCAATAACTGTCGACGGACTGTGATATAATTCGCACGACCAGTTTAGTCGGTGCATACTAATTAGTGGGGGCAATGATGGTGGAATACTGAGAACGGTTGCATACTTTTTCCTCTCTTGCTCATCCAACTTAACTGAAGTGTTTGGTTGTTTTAACCATACCGACAGACACTCTTTTTCGTTCCAGCCTAGAAATGAACAACTTGAGTTATTTCTCCAAAAATATTATGTATTACACGACTGCGATTTTAGCAATGGTTAATCTACTTTAACATATTCAAATGTGTTCTCATTGGGAACAGCGATTAGAGTACATTGGAATTGTATAATAGGATTCCCGGCACAGTTCGCTATATTGGAAGGGGTCAAACGAATAGTGAGAACACAAGGATTCAGAAGGCATAGTGGATAAATATCAGCTTAGATGTTCTGGGCGAGGTGAAAAAAAAACCTCGGGTCGTTAAGAAAAAATTCCTGATCACCTTAAGTTCCGTTTCGGCATGGGTTGCCCGGTAGAAACCTAATGTGATTGTGAGGCTTTCCTTAAACTAAAGATCTACGAAAGAAAAAAGAAACAGTATAACGACCTCTTACAAAAATGATAAAACATGGAACGCAGATGTTGAATCAAATCAATGTCGACCTTATTGTCAGAAATGAAAACTAACATCTAACATAGTGACCTTGAAAAAACGAGTGGAATCACCGGCCGTTCGATCTAACCAGTGTGTTGATGATGAGAGACCTGTCTGTTTAAACACTGTTACACAAACCGTTCAGTTCGGTAACAAGTTTAAGTTTATAAGAAGCATCAAATCCAAACAGCGTTTTATCTTTTCATGAAGAACCGTGCAGATAAATTTTAAAGATGCATAGAATACAGCAAAACGACGCTACTGAAGAAGTGTGAGTATTACCTTCGTTGAGAAAGAAGAGTCTAACAAACATGGACCGACTGTTCGCCCACGTTGTTCTCAATATAATAGACAAAAACAAACGGCACTGTAAGTACTCTTCCATGTTCACTTTGAGGATCTATTAAACTTGGCTTATTTAATCTCCAATCGACAGTCACGCGTTTGTTTTATCGGTTTATTCGATTTCCTCAATTTTAGCCAAACATGGCAAGACTGTTTTCCTGAGTACGGTCTCAGCTTTGGATCACAGCATGACATTACAAGTTATGCACGAGAGAAGACTTTAAATTATTCAACCACTAACGCCCACCCCCCAAAACGGTCTCAATATACCAAAAAGAATAGCATTCATCCGGTATAACGAACAAGTAAGGAATAAGTGATCGAAGTTTGGACAGTTAGATTGTTACAAACTGAACACCATCCACAATGAATTGCAGCTTTTATATTCAGATGAGCCTACTTCGAAAGAAAGCACTAGATCCGAGTTTTGCTCTTATTATAATTCATCGGCCATGCACATCCATCATTCGGGCTGTGTTTTGCACTCCAACATTCGTGATTGTGTGACAAGCGTGTCAACTGCAAAGCCAGTAAATTCATAATCGGCATTGCCGAATACTCTTATTCAAACGCCCAAACACAACCTCTTGTAAATAACTTTCAGCTTGCTCGATCATTTAGAAAGGAAAATAAACGGAATCGTTCGATTCACTCGAATTGACAATATCGTGTTCAGGATTTCTCAGTGCTGGTTGGACTTGCAGAATACTGGTATGAAATGAAGTCCGTTAGCTTGCGTTTAATTGAACAAAATGAAGACTCAGCTACCTTCCATAGCAATCAATGTACCAACTTAAAAATCATTTACACGTCTCTGACTTTTGGGTTCCACTTAACAATCTTGGTTACAACACATTTGTGATGATTCGCCCCAAGTTAGCCATTTATCTGTTTTGTCGTGCCCTTAATATTTACCCCCTTTTCCTTGCAACAACATATGCTATGGTTTATGTATCATCACAATAGTTTACCGATTACCGACTGTGTTTATCGGACTTGCGATTTTCATTATGTTTGATCGATAACTTATACAATTACCTATCTCCAAAGTATTCTGTTTTGTTTTGATCATTAATTACGTTGTTTAAAATCTCTTCGAAGCTACAGACAAATTGGCCCACAGACTTCTTTCTGATCCATCATCCAGTGGTCACAAAATTTTCACCAAAAGCGTACTTATCTCATAGCAATAATAGACAATCCACTAAATCGTTGGTTGCAACCATTTCAGATCAGTGCTTCGCTAACTATCACACTATCCAAGGTCCCCCAGACTCTGGTAAAACTCCTACGTAAGTGCGTTATATGATGGATTCGTATCAGGTCAATGAGTGCGTGCGATTGTCTGGAAGCAGTACATAGATCACGTCTAATTGGAATCGATTGTAGGATAGATGAGCACAAACCGAGAATGAGTATAGAACAGCTAGAGATGACATGATTCAGTTGATCAGTTCCATACGAAGAAGAACGTAACGGTGCACATTAAAGAGTGGAACGTAATAATAATAACCTATCTTCTTGTTTTCACAAACGTGCACATGACAGCGAAATTTGTTTGGCGGTATCCATCGTCAACAAGCCAATATATTTGAAATAAATAGGCACCGCGGGAAATCTGTGTTGTATGCTGTTGACTGGAAAACTCGGTTATCTTCAACCAATCAAGCTTTAAACTCCTCCAGCTAATCGTAACCAGTTCTGAGAATGGTAAGCCCACATAGCTCATGCGTCGAAACGACAGGGAACTACGGTTAACCAAACCCGAATATGATAATATCACGTAACCAACAGCACTAAGTGATTTGTGAACACACATCAGCAAAACGATCTTTGTAGAGAGAAACGTATGTGGAGACGGGTTTATCTATATAAACTCAAAGCGGTTGCAAACATAGAAATTTATACCCAAGGAACAGTACACTAAAGCACAGGAAAACAGCGATCGAATATAACCAACCTGACCGTCATGCAAAATTCCATTTCAGTTTATAAAATCTTGAAGTAATGAAACAGCGAAAGTAGTAAGATGCGATACGCGTTTTTGTTTCGGGCAACGAACTCACCTGTAAAGCACTTAACTAGAACAGCAGAAGGTGCAATTTGCTAAAAAAAGATTATACATACACAAGGTGATACACGAAATGTCTCACATTCCGTGTATAATCCTACTGATGATATAAATTGAACACCAGTCACATTGGATTGCAGATATCGCAGAATCAGACAGCTCTCTTCAAACAAAAAAAGAAATATTAGACCCGAACATTTCTCTTGGTAGAGCTCATCATTCATCCTTGACAACATATGTTTGTGAGTAGTGTACGTCCTGATCACGATCGCAATTTGAACTCCGATACATGCTTTCTCATGAGGCAACTATATTCACTACTAAGCTATCTATCGAGCGTACGTACCATTGTGGGGCTTGAACAAATGAGAAACTCCAGTCTCGTGCACCTTTTCGAAAGCGACTGTCTCAAAAGTGTAACTGAATGTGAAATGTACAATCAATTTTCTGATTTATGAATAGGTTTGCCAGATCCATTACGACAGATCTCAACAGAAAAACAGCACAAATCCCCAGAATAGGTGCAACGCTGATTTCCACGGTGGTATGATGGCCACAACGTGTAAGATAGTGCCGATTTAGCAGGAACGATATAGTTATTGGGCAGATTAAAAGCTCATTCAAAATTTGAAAAGATCTGAACGACTGCAGGTTGGACATATGTATCAAACATGAACATCAAACTAGACAGAATGGGGGCTCACTTTTCGGTGGAAATATTCCTCCTCGTTTCTTGCTTCCCGTTTTCCGAATGCACCACCAGCGTCACGGATGGTCCCTCCGGAGCCACCACCCTGAACGAGTCAAAAGATGAAATAGCATTTGTGCATCAAACCCCATAAAACATGTTACTGTTCCTGTGTAAATAACTTTTGGTCAGGTGTGTGGATAAGTTCACAAATAAGCAGGCAAGTTTAAAACATCAATTGCGTCTCACAGACTCGTCAGAGAATTTCGCGAAATTCACGGGACGGATGGGACAAAATGCACTGATACGCAGAAAACAAACCAGTACAAATGAATTTAAATTACACAGCTGATAAGTAGGATGCAGCAAGAATTGTTAAAAAATCTCACTCAGTTTTTATAAGCACATTCGCTCGTTTAAATAGAGCGTCCATAAAATCAAAGGTGTCAAACAGCTCCGCTAGTTAAGTACAAACCCTGACTGCTGTAAGATTAAGTAAACAGAGATAGAAGCCTTGGAGTCGCAATCACAATACATCACATGAAATGCTCGATGTCCCAAGACCTGTCAGACACACCCATGAGTATCATGAATAGGTTAAGGTGCTGTATCAGGTATAGACTACTGACACGAATTAAGCATACTCAATTCACAAACACTGGAATTACCTACATCAACGCAACAGTATGGCACACCACTTAACATAACAGTAACCGAACTTGTAAAACGGGTCTGGCAGCCTGCGGAAGGCCATAAGAGAGCCGATATTGCATGATTCGGGAGTTACTGCTTTAACTAATAAACTGATTGGGGGTAAAACACTGCACTGAACGCATGGTCTACGCTGCATGAGAGAAAACTGGTGAATTTAGTTTGTGGTTTCGCTACCATTTGCGATATTTGCATCAACAACCAGTGCACATTTCTTAATGTACATTGAGAATACCATTCGCCCAAACCGCTTAGCGTTCACTCACGTTTTTCCCGCATGGCAAGGCTCGTAAATAAGTGGTGCATAGCAGCGCCTCTTTACACAGACTACGGTGTAGTAGTTTTACACGCGTGTACCATCCGTGAGTCAGTAGAAAGATTTAACACCGCGTTATTTCTTACTACAGTCGTTCTGTGTCACGCAGTAAGCATTCCAATTGTTCGAGTCAACCGGACCAGCGTGCCTTATTTGACATGTATCATTCCAGTGGACATGGACAATAAGAATGCTTACCACGTGACCCGATGGGCGGATTTTCAATGCCAGCCGGACTGTGATGATGGGATATTTCAATCGACGACCACATGGCCGCCACCCAAGCTTCGGATACATTGATCAATTGATTTTACTTGCCCGCCTTGCCGATACAACGTTATTTGGTCACACTACAGAGGTGGCCCAAAATGTGTCCGACACGGCTGCATACAGCATGGTCATTTGTCATTTGGTAAGCTTCAATCCGGCTCTCGTTTGCCTACGTATGCTCACTCATGAAAGTCGCGTGCGACTGATGTGCGTTTAAGCATCGAATCAGCTGTAGCGTGCAGTACTGTAGGCGGTGCCTAGCTTCACAAGAGAAGGACTATTTTCAATTTCGGTCCACCTAATGGCTCGCTGACGTAACCCAAGACCTGAATCTAAACAATCAAAGACTGTTCTCATTCGACATCACCTCACTATTTACGAAGGTGCCTTTACAAGAGACAATTCAACATCTATGCGATTATATCGAACATAACAACAAACACGTGGGCATCCCAAAAGATGAACTGAGAGGACTACTGGTGCTTTGTACTAGTGACGTTCAGTTTCTGTTGAACAATGCAATCTACCGACAGAGTGATGGAGCGGGAATGGACTCGCCTCTAGGTCCCCTGTTGGCTGACGTTTTTATGAGCAAACTGGAGACTAACCAATTGAGTGCGGTCGTTGAACAATTTACATTCTACGAACGCTATGTTGAAGATATTTTTTGCGTCGTCAATGTGAATTCATCATCATCATCATCATAGACAGCAATACAGCAGTGGTTCACACTGATGCTTAACTGCCACACAATCATGAAGAAGAAGAAACAAATCCTGTTTAGGAAGAGAGAAGAAGGAGGGAGGGGAGGGGACCTAACCACTAAAAAATACCTACGTCTACATTCAAACACAAAACATCAAGGCGCCTAAACCTTGTAAACAAACAACCGACCTGTAAGTGAAAGTAAGGCGTCTTCAGCAAAACAGCTTCCTTACGGCTTTCACTGCCCCGCGTCATTAA
>JTDE01006375.1:27739-46679 GCA_014338405.1 Paragonimus skrjabini miyazakii
GCTTAAGGAAAGATCGATCGATTTAGGAGAGGATGCAGCATGCAATGAAAAATTAAAATGTGCAAGAGGTGTACGAGTGGTGCGACAAATCAACCTAATTTCACTGCCTTGATTCTCTCTCTTTGAAAATGAGAACGATCATCGAGTGGCTCCAACAGAGAGACGCTTTCAGTCGTCTACACTAGTTGATATAACTGAGTCACAATCTCTTATGGAAGGTGCCTCCAGAGGATCTTATTACGTTCAGTAACCGAAATGCAATAGCAGACCCCAGCGTTAGTAAGTGGTTTTAAATCTTCCGATCAAGGTATGATATATGCTTGTGGTGATAACACACTGAAAACAAGAGAACAGCCAAATCGGTTAGTAGTGTGTTTTGCCTAACAGTCTAAATTTCTAGAATTATTAGTGATAAGTGTCATTTGCTTCATTGATGGCTTCACCAAAAGACGAATACCGATAACCGATAGAACTAGGCCAGAAGAGCTTGCTAGTAGTTCTCAAAACAAAAACAACGGTTATTTGATCAACTTCACCAGTTAACTTATCCAAAGATCGGCTATCAAGTCATGTCTGAGCTCCTTACGGGTGTCATGTCCAAACTTGTATGAACTGCCATGAAGAATAATCCATTTGGTATTTAAAATGTATCAGGACTATTCTGAGACATAGTTCCCTTATCCACTGAACAGCCGCGTTGCAGCATCTGCTGCCAAAGGATCCGTGAGATTCGGGTGAAACAGCCGCTGGGGTCTTCGGGATTTGAATTGCTAGGTCTGCGTTCTAGGCAAGTTTGGTGCATGTGCTTTGAAGCCGGTCTGGTCAACTTCCTGATATACAGCCACTGCGGTTGGTGAGGTCATAGCCATGCGAAAGTAAGAACAAGGTGACAAATTATCAACGCTTAATCTGAATTCAAGTATTCACTCCTACAAGAACAACAGTCCCGAGTGGAGCCACACTACCTACGACTAACAGCTATGTGATTTGTCTGAGACCACGTCTGATCTAAAGCAGTGTAACAATGGCGCGCACGATGCCAGAAACTAGTGCTGATTAGAGGTTGCAGTAGAGATTATCAGTATCCTGGCGATGTGAGGCAGGTACAAACGACCGAGCTAGGGCGACCTGTTTCGGGGAGCGAATCAAGAGGGCACCTATACGGATTCTCGTCCCAGACCCGAAGAAGGAACGAGGAAGATTGGAAGCTGGGAAATGGGACTTACCAGGGTGGTATTATTATGAGTGGCTGTGGGACCTTCAGAACAATCACTAGACCTAGAAGATAGGAAGCGTCTAGAAAGTAAAACGGATGGACTAATGAGAGGAGTCAATAGTAGCATATTCCCGTCTATCCACAGCACTGCATGCAGCAGGTACGGCAGTTTCGTTTATATTGCGAGACGGCCGGTACAGTATGCAATTAGTGGTGGTGCGAGTATCCACTGTCAGATGCCTAGAATCAGATGAGGGAACGATTCGGGCTCTTGAGGAAAGCCTGTACCGCAGACCAACGGATAGTTGCAGTATACTAATAGTGTCCTCTTTCTCAAAAGAAGGTGCCGGCCCTTTTTTAACCTCAGACATGGAAACCTGAGGGATTGTGGTCCATTAGATTCATAACTACAGGCCTATCTAGCACGAGTGACACTCTCAGTTATTATCACGCTGTTCGGGATAGCCGAATGGGTTACCGAGAAACATAAACCGTCATATCGTGATGAGGTCCAGTCTCCTGTGACGGGGAGTATGCGTATGAAGAGACTGACATTAAACTTTGATTCTGCCACTCCTATGCGGCTTATGTTTGAAAGATCCCGGGTACTGCCGGCTAAAGAATTTGAGGAACATCGACGTGGTGTGAACGCTTTCACGCTTGTTACCATGTTTTTCACTAGATAACGTTATATACAAAATTTTCGGAAAAACTGCCACAGTTCCACATCAAGCAATGGAAACTAAAAAAAATTACATGCAGCGTAAATCTGATATTTAAAAAAATAGTTCTTAATGTCTTCATATATCATGTCTTTCAGTCTCTGCCAACCTGTTTTTTATGGCAGTTTTCGAGTCTACTGACATGTTCGTATACAATAATAACGATGAACCTCATCGTTAGATGAACCAAGCAACGTGCAAACATCAAACTGACCAGGATTACCAATATATAACGGTACACCATGGTCGATGAAATGTTTGGTCCTTCCAAGAGCAGCACATTATAATTATGAGGCTCAAGAAAATCAACTACCCAGGACAACTGACAGAATTACGTCAATTTTCAATTAACTGTAGACAACAGCTTTACTGAATTTACCTTTTATTTAGGTCCACTCATCATTTCTTCACACTTATAAACTGTGCAACACAGAGACAGGAACGTACAAGCAAAGACATTTCTTCCTTCTGTAACAACCGATAAACCTATGAACTATATACTGCGGCCTAAGTGCTTTCCACAGCTGTCATCTGCGTATAATAGATGTGATGAAGGCTACGCGTTAGGTTTTAAACTAGGCATTATTTCTTGGAATGAACGAAAAGGAAACATAAAGTATGTACATCGCGCTTTCAAGGTACCAACAACAGTCTTGAAATAAACTTTAACTCAAGCATAAAACCCATTCCCGCGTAGACATTAACTGAAAGTCACTTTGAAAAGAATGCGACATCAGTATGTGTATGGATAGTCTACAAAACCAGGGTAAATCACATGGAAGCCTGGACAGTGAGAAAATTACCAAGCTACATAATATCTACAGAAGAGCGCATTCAGAAAATGACTAGAATAAACACCAGGCTAATGAAAGTAGCAAACCTTGCCAGCTCCACGTCCAAGTTCATCGCCAGGGTACATACGTATGCATCTGAAACGTGACAAAAATAGGGGAGTGGAAGGAACCAACCCGACGCTCGAAAAATTAACAAGCGAAAATAATTTAACAGACAGATGTGATTAAAGCGTCAAAAATGAAAATCATGCCATTTTCTTTGTGACTCTAGGGACAGTGAAGTATTTCTCGGGCAAACACATGAGAACTGTGACGTATCGAGCAGCAGTAAACAAATAATCGCTCAGTCGATTCAAATAGCGAACGACGGAAGGTTCAACTGTAGGATAGGGTCTATCTGTGTTCAATCTGACCACACGACGCTCTGCTCGTCGACATATGGCCCGTGCAAAATGCAAAGCGCTTCCAGGCAGACCGCCTGAGGGCAATATGAACTGGCGCAGCGGTGGCAACTCCTCGGTCATCTGATCGATCCACTGTTCCAACTCGTCTGCGACAACTTCAGAGGGAAAATCGACGTGTGAGTAACGCGGGTTGCGCTCCGGATGTATTTCCGCGTGATCTGTACTGGGTTCCGGTAAAGGTGTCGCAACAGAAGAGCCCACAGCTTGTAAACGTCGCTGAATGTGTTCCAACTGTTCACAGAGGTTTAAAATCTTGGCGTTAGGCTGCACCTTATCCAGCTGTTGATCAATATGAGCCAAAGCAATTGCAATCGCACAGGACAATTCATCCACCGTACCCAGAGCTTGAAATACCTCGTCTGTTTTGGGACGCCGTTCACCGGTGAACAAGCTAGACAGACCCTTATCTCCGGTGCGAGTGTAAATTTTCATAGTACGCTTTTGTTGCGCAGCTAATGCGGGCGAGCATGCAGTGGGTGTGGCTAACTGACGGGGGAATAGAGTTCGTGATTGGAAAGACGCGATTCTGTGAAGCCAAGAAAGGAAATTGCAGAACTTAGAATGCCCAAAAGCGGCGGAAGAAGTAAAACCAGAACCTGCATATTTAATATGCATTTATTGGGATTTTCTATTGTAATGAAATAGGCAAACGCAGGTGTTCTGGTTATTATTAACTAATGATCAGAGATAGATTATAAAAAAAATGACAGGATTGCGACTAGAAAACATGACAAGGACGGAGAAACATACGCAGAAACACAGAAATGGTGCGGTTACGATTAGAAGACTCAGCATCAGGAAGGAATCAATATGAAAATGTAGTAACGGTTCTTCCTTCAGAAAAGCGCGTAGGGGACAAGGTACTTCTAAAGTTGGAATGATGTCTTTGGAAGACGCTTCAGATATGGCCAGAATAAACCTAACTAGATAGTGTTAACTGTACAGATTTGCCGATGCGCATTGGTTAGATTATGGATATTAGGACCATGGATCAAATGTGCTGTACTGTGGATCGACTTCAATGTTCCACAACGAGACCAAACAAGTTGGCATCTGGAGGTTCCTTCGGTTAGGTACATGATCATGCACGACCAAAACAACTGGCTGTACAGGAAAGAATGAAACATTCTCAGACGAGGCAGGCTGCAGAAATGTGCACGTTAATTCTCGCAGAGCAAGAGCAGATCTTAAGTAAACAATCCGTTTAAGGCCAAACAAGCCATGAAAAGTTTCTCTCAAATACACAGAGTGGGTTTGTCCTTGTTGATGGTGACCGCCTTGGTAGACGCTGGTGATCATAACGATTATTTGAACCTATCGACCGCATCAAGCTGATGTTGCGTTGAAAAATAAAGCTATGCTATCATTAGTAACCACAGGAAGTGTAAAGCTTCGAAGATAAATCAAACATTTCATTACTATCTGCCAAAACACGAACACTTCAAACGGTTGGCAAAGCTCTCAATACCAGTTCGTGATTTTTTGCTGAGTATGACGTAAAGGACAGTTTTGAATTAGTCACCTTACTGTTCACCGTGAACATGAAGCAAAAACGCTTTGTTTTCATGGGTATCGAATCTCAGTGTAAAACGATTCAGTAACTGATGTTCAATCTATATGATTCAGTAACTGTTCGATTACATTATGGAACATGATATAATCACCGGTTTGCCCATTAGCGAATTAGATTGTCCCTTACGTATGTGTACTTCGAATATTAGCTTCCTGATTTAAGATAAAGCTTACAGACAAACAGACGGTGTAGCAACGAGAGGCCCGTAGAACGAATTTTAGCTGACATTTTTGTCACGAAGCTTGAAAGTCGATACCTCAGTTTTCGAAGTCCCACCATACAGACCAAACGTAGACGACAATTGTTGATGCGAACAACCTACGGTAAATATTCACGGAGTTAGGAGTGGTGAGCAATTGACACAGCAACACTCGTACGACCCCCGAGGAGGAACATGACAATTTTTACTTCTTTATATTCAAGTAGTTGAAAAGTGTACTGGTACAGTCCAGCGATCAGTGTTACGTAATAGCAAGTGGACAAATCAGTACTTGTACTTTATAGATTCACTATTGACGTCCGGACACCCTTCAAAATGGATAGACGTAACTGTTCCGCGGACGTTCAAAAACGTACTTAATTTTTAGGGCGGGCTCATACACAACGGATATCCTACCCAATTTGTTAAGAGATTCAGCCAACCAGCTCAACAAAAATAGATAAAACAAGACACCCCTAGAGAGATGTTGACTTTTAATCGTATCTTTAAGGGGAATTATGTGAGCTTACTAATACAGGGCCGTTTTCAGACAATCATCAAGCGGGTCCTTAATGCTGCACAATTAATTGTATTTTACAGGACCATTTATATCACAATACACCCAGTCGAACCGCGGGCGCCAAATCAGACGTCATCTACCGATAGAAATGTCGACAGGAAGGCACCTACGTTGAAAGTGCTGGGCGTCAACTGCAGATCAGAATTTTTGAGATGGGACAAATACCAGATTGTGCAAACGACAGATGCTTTTGAAAACTGATACTACGAACATCCGAGATCACAACTAACTTGCCTCAGCTGCTGACCGGCATTGGTTATTAAGACACCATCGACTTGACACGAAGAAATACTTCATATAACCAGTAACAAGCCAATTATATGCACCAAAAGGGAACTGCGCGTTCCTCACTCATCGCAACGGCAACTATAGGAGGTTTGTACCAACAGATAACTGAGATGTCATCGTAATTTGTTTTGCGGTTTAGTTTTGAGTTGATGAAGTTAACAGTCCACAGTAAACACTTGTGGAGGGGTCGCTTAATCTGCTATAGTACAAATCATACAACATAGCGTTTCCGACTTCACAATTCAAAGTTATCATGAAAAAAATGTTTAAAGTTATAAGCAGCCATCTAGTGATTCAGCACATTCATTTACTTCTAATCCCGATGTTGCGTCGCATTATACTGAGCATAGCAGTTATCGGAATCAAACAACGTTGTCTTGTTATTGCACTCACGGGTGAGGAAGGTATACACTGCCAAACAAACCAGACTGTTGAGTTACTGGCTCCCAATAGGGTACCCCAAGAAAATCTTATCACCTGTTGCCCTGTAGATCAGACTTTTGAAACAGAAGCTCCAGATGGAGTCCCCTAAGTCAGCTCTTTTCCTCGGCATAAACGACATGGAAGTATCAGAAGTTAATGTTGCTCTGGTAGATCAATCCACTCATTTTAATTTTTTCCTCGTCTGCTGTTAATTACCTTCTTCTCAATCGGTAAACATTGGCACTTTTAACGTCCGTACTCTTCGACAAAAAGGTCAGTAGGCTGCTCTGGCAAGCACCCTCTCAAGTCTGTGTTGCGTCTCTGAAACTAGCCCTCAAAATACCAGCGGTGTTCTTCAGTCGAATTCATCTTTGTATAATCCTGTGGACCAGTGGTACTTTATCAGGGTTTCCGGTGACAATGAAACCGAATCTCCAGATCAAGCTGCGGTAGGGGTAGCACTGAGCTTTAGGACAAAGCAGAACCTGGTCGACTGGATCCCAGTGAATGGTCGTCTACGTGATATCAGACTTATCACCTCAGTCAAGGTCTGTCAACACAGGTTGGAAAGATTTGTGTGTAATATGTGCATATGCTCCAAGAGATAATAGTTCACATACTGTCAAGAATGCCTCCTACGATGCTCGATTCTCCCAGACAAACTAAACACATGGACATCATGGTGCATGCTGATGACAGGAACGCACAACTTCACAGTCTTGCTCTAGATAAGAAGTGTGTGGGTGGTATGTCTAGTGATCGTGTGTAACGCACTGATGTAGTGAACGACTATGAAAAATACGCGTATCTCACGGACTGCTTAGACCGAGGAGCGCGCCTCGGCACAAACAACAATGTTTGAAGTGGAGACTACACTGTTCAACTTAACCGTGAACGTAAACTGATTATATCATCGTCAACTGACGGTCGGGGTAGTCACCTTGACTCAAATCATGCCGTTGTTCATGCACACTTTTTTTCACCGGAGATCATCAGCCTACAAACAAAATATTCAGAAGAAAACTAAGTGGCCAGGGTGCACGGAACACCTATCAAACAGCAATCATAGTTACGCTTCTCAGGTCACAACAGTGGCGACCCAAACGACCACTGGGCAAGAACTTTAACAACCATGCAAACCTCTTGTGAAGAGGTCTATTCCAAAGGATCAACGCAGCTACGACATAGATGGCTTTATGATGGTTCAACAAAATTTACGGGCAAACTTTGATTGATTTTTCATGGCTCCGAACACAATAAAAACCCACTGTGAACTGAAACGCAAACTAACAAATATTCACTGAGCGAGCCAAAGTGAAGAAGGCGTTTCTGTCTGGGAATAGCCGGGTGCTGTTTCCACGGATTCGTGGAAGTGCATGTCGTCGAGATTTCAATGAGACTGTATGTGGAGAAGATGGTTCGCGAACTTACAGCTTGTCGTGGAGACTTGACAGATGGACGGAGCACTTTGAGGAGCAGTTCAACCGTCTTGAGAGAGCTCATTTAGCAGTTAGTGATTAGGTATGATGGTCCTGAGGATCCTTTGTCAAAAACCTAAGTGGTTTTGGAGCTTAGAATATTGAAATGTGGCAGAGCTCCAAATCCGAAGCATTCTTTAACACTGTTCTAAGACGGTAGTTGGAGATCGTTGACTGAACTGACCACATTCTGTTCCACATGAAACCCAGAAGAAGTGCTTATCAAGTCATTTTCCAAGCATGGCATTGAGGTTGTAAACATTTCACTACCAAACGAGATGATGTCAACAGTGCGTAGTTGCCTGAGCACACAGTTTCGTGTAGAGGTTGATGAATACCTGCTATTATATACGTAAATGAGCCAATCCTTCGACGTTAATTCCGACTGGCTACCTCCGACCGTTTAGCCGAAAGTGTGATTGGTTGTTGTTTGTCGTTTTGAGCTCTGACCTGAAGTCTGACTGGTCACTTTCTGTAGTTCTGAAATTCCTGAACTTCCGAACTTGCTTCTGCTGCTGCTGAACATTGACGTGAAATCGAATTAGCTGATTTTTTCTTTCAATTGGCTGGTCACTTTTTGTCCTTCAATTTCCAGCTGGTTGGTTGCACAATTTTTACCTTTCACCATCGATCCGATACTTCTAAGCTGCTTCGTTCTGTTGTGGTGGTGTTCTGGCATGACCCAATTCGCATCCACTCAAGTCCTTGGCTCGCATTGGTTCATAGATTTGATCCGAATCAGTGCGTTTGTTTCGGCCGGTTTGACCAACATAGTATTTTCTACAGTAACTGCATTTGATCTAGTATATACCGTTTCCTTTATCGGTGAGTGTGAGTTGCTCATTTGGTGCTAAGTGTTGCCGTTGGTTCATGCGCCAGAGAGGTGCTGTGTGGTTGCAGAAGCATTGTTGTCATTAACGAGACAGTTTTGACGTACAGTGGGGTAGTTCGTTTCGCTGATCCCTCCAAAAGATGTCTCGTTTCTTGTGCAGTAGACTTCGTGTAACGAAATTTTATAGATATCCACTGTGAATAAATACTGGCCACAAGTACTTCTCTTCCTTTCTCCAGAGCGCTACGGTACTGCAATGTGTTTTAACTCTTATAAACAAAGTTCGAACGCAACTTTTTTCATGACCGGCTGGGTGGTTGCTGTTAAAACTGGTAAGTTGATCTGGCTTTTTTAAGCAAACGGAGGTCCTTAGTGTTCCGTCAAATTTGTGGCTGATTAGTACATCTACGAAAAGCAGTTTATTGTCGTTTTCAATCCCATTGGAAAATTTGTTACCCTTGAAAATGCATTCCAATGGCCTGTGTGTATCACCAACCAATGAGCATTCAGGGCTTATGGGTGTACCATCAACATGCTGTATCCGTAGTTTTGCCTTGACATTGAGCAACGCGATGTTCTCCAGGCTTTTCACAATAACTTCGGCGATGAATCTGGATATGGGCGAACCCAGTGAGGTTCCCTCAAGTCGTTCACAGAGTTGACCATTAAACTTGAAGTACGTAGATAAACATAGACAGACAACCGAATACCCAAACCAGCAACCCGAGCTATCAACAACACTACCATTTCCAACAATCAGAAACAGTTTTCCGTGTTTAAGAGGTGCCAAAACACCTTGTGACAACCTCACAGATAGCAACCTCGTCTCTTCCGCATCCAAAATGCTCATGAGTATCACAGTGCAGTGGCTACTACAACATAGGGAGAACCAGATAAGAAGAGAACAGACAAGTTTCCAGCTTGGTCACAGGTGTATCGATCATATCCTCACCTCAGACAATGAAGCACCAACACTCCTTTTCTCAGTCGACGGTCGTGGTATTCTTGAGCCTCAAGACTGCTTTTGACTCGATTGGCTGACACGCTCTCTGGAGCTGTCTTCATAGCGGGGAATCACAGTTAAACATGCCAATGTGCTGACGTCAGTGTACGTCTGCTGAGTGCAGAGTACGCACTTATGGACAAATATCCCTAGCGTCTTCCACGTCGTGGTAGGGTAGCGAAGGTTGGCTGCAAACAGCCCTAACGCAATAAGAATCAAGTAAATCTCTCAGTAATTTGTCTACAGCAGCGCATGAGCTCCGTTCGAAAACAAAACGTTAGTCATACACCAATCGTTTGGAATGACTGATCCAGAATGTACAGGGCACAACTGTGAGCTTTTTCACCAAGGTATCCACAGGAAAAAGGCACGGAGAGGCTCAACTATGCCGGGTACTTTGTGATGTTTGAAGAACTTGATCTTTAGTGGTGGAACATCTGTTTCTGAAGACGAACAAAACCCCAGAAGATCAATTAGTACAGGGAGTGCTCGAAGTCATACACAATGGCGCAGGTAGCCAGTCGAACTGTTGGAAACTTTCAGCCCAGCGTGCTAAGCATCACTGCAGGTTATATACAGGCTCCCTATTGATTTCACACCTGGCTTCCTGCTAAAAGTTGCCAGCATGAGACGTGAAATCTTCGAGAGATCTTGGTAACACTGGTTTGCTCGATTTCGAAAGCGCGTTCTGTCCACCCGACTTCGAAATTCTATCAGAATTCCAAACAAATAGCCTTGCGAACTGGATTGTACCAACTATTAGATGGAGTGTTGCGGCGAGCGTCAAGATGTCCAAGTGATCACACATAAACCAAGCAAATTGCAGCTGAACAAACAATAATACCAACTGGGGTAGTACCACACCTATGCATTATATGTCATGTGTGTCAAATATGCTCCGATATCCTTTGGTGGGTGGGATCCTGGGCCAGAAACAAATGTGTGCTGGCAATTGTACAGTGCTTGTGCCTCTACTGGCTTAAATACGTCAAGCTGTTTGACAACGAACTGGTCTCCAACCAAAGCGCAAAGCGAACTTGGCACGCACTAACGCACGATTGAGATTACACAGATGATCCAAATTGACCAAATCTTGAAAAGTCATGTCACCAACAACTAACAGCCGTACGGTTAAGCCTTGCTCGTGATTAACTGAGCAGCGGAGGCCGTTAGGAGGCGCATTAGCGTCTGGAACACCGAAATACGGACCGTCATCAGCACAAGACTGCGCCAAGCGTCCACTGTTGTCTGTTTAACGAACACCATAAGTGCTGACTACCCAAGTCATGCTCGTTACCACTTGATGTACTCACTTGAGCGCAAGTCTCCAGCTACCAACACAATGTCTGTCGGATGTGCGGCACAGAGAGTTGACAAAATTAATCTGCGGCCGCTTCTGGACTAAGCTCTGAAACCACGTGCCGCAGCAACAAAACAGATAACATTTGTGATCCGCGTTCCACGGTGGTCTAACTTCGGGAGTGACAGCAAAGAAACAGCTGTTGAAGAATATCCTGCCAAGCAGAGCCTTTTCCGCGCATGCATTCAAGGTAATCTAAACATTGATGTGACCAGTGGCTTCGACAGCAGGGTCTCCGAACGAGTGCAAATTGTATGCTTATGACAGAGCGGCCGGCGGAGACTAGAAGCCTAGTACGATACTTGAATTCCGAAGCCGTGTTTCAGTAAGACAGGCGATGTCAACGGCGATGTGCAAGAGTCCACTGTCGACCTATCTGCATAAGTGTGCGAACTTTGGAAGTAGCAAGCTTAGAGGGTACTCAGGGAAAGTACAAGTATGTGTCGATCAGAAGAAGAGGTCGCCTTGGTGTCTGGTGTATTATCCTTCTTGCTATGACTTCCGTCGCGAGCAGCAAATGAGGTGAATCTTTGAAGTATGTCCAAAAATGGAGCCAGAGATGAAGAAAAAACGCTTACCAGGAGACAGAGAGATTAGACAGATTGCTGGGGTACGGTAGAATGTGACATGGAAAAAAAACTCGCCAACACCGCCGTCGAAACGTCACTGTAACAGCATGGGGCAAAACTATCGACGTAGATCCAGATGTTCACAATAGTGGGGACGGATGCTTTCCGGTTGTCCAGAGTAAAGAAGTCGGCTGAATAATCGGGTTGTGCTTGTAAACTGTCTCAAAATAAACCCAGAATGCGAAGTAGTGGAGTGAGGCACGAAATCCAGTCCCTTGGTGGTCGGCGATCAATAGTAGTTCTATTCACTTCCTTCAGATGGAGCACACTTATCAAGATGACCAATGGATCTTGCATGTAGTTGCAACAGGAGCAACACAACTGTTCGAAGATTCAAAAGGGGAGATAGATCTAGTGTAGTAGATTAAATACCAACGGGGCTGTTGCGACGACCGCCTCTAGTTATAGGGGGCCCGCTATCAAATTGGGTAATACGCTCTTTGAATGGGATTTAAACATTCAAGATACGCAGTACACCTTTTATACTGGTTGGAACTGGTGATCTCCACGACAATTCGTACACTTTTCCTGTGGCTGGTCCGTCGTTGGTGAATATTGAAGATTTTCACACACCATACAGACAGCATGCCCGCGACGATGTCCGGGAGTATGTGTTCTCGTTGCGGTAACTGAAACCCCTTTGTGAAGGGGCGAAATTCGCCATGTCACAGTATCATCAGAGCTAACGTGGTACTTTATAGATCCTGATGCCAAACACGGATCTACCACTCTGGTAGTGGCATTGCTCACTGATTGGTCGTTCCCCAATCTGCAGTCCGGAGACACGCCCGGAGGCGTTGAACTAGGCCATTCAGTTCCCCGGGACTTGAGAGACGCCGTGTTCACAACTTCAAAGAATGAAATTCCTTTGACACACGGTACTCAACACGTTAGACATCATAGAAATCGATCTGAGGAAAGTTATAGACCTCTGGATGTTGCCTCACTTATTCTTTGTGTACTATCGTGAGATGGTGATGATGAAGGGATGTTACTTTTAGGATAACTGAGAACACTTTCTCACGCTTACAGGAAAAACCGTTTCAAACACTTCACGGGGTTCACACAAGACCGCAACTTGAGGATGCCAATCAGGTCATGTATACGGGTCTCAAGAACGACACACTCACTGCTGAGCGTGTTCAACGAGCGGCTACCAAACTAGTCGCGAGCTTAGTAACTACTGCATACGAGTCTCGACTCGAAATTCTCAATCTGTATTCACCTGCATTTTGAGTGTCTCGCAAAGATGTCATCGTTTCATATTTCATCGTTAGCGTATGTCTCGTAGAATGAATGATAACGGTCGAGGAGGATATGCCAGGAGGCGTTGCCATTGGAACAGCCTGTCTTCCGAGATCGTCAGCTGCACTTTCAGGGATCAATTTAAAGCAGTTAAATTCACATTTACTTACGAGCCATTCAGATTAGCAATATTATTATACCCGGTAATTGTGGTAATCTCCGAAAACGTTGTCACGCTCTGTTTTTTAATGGGTGCCTTTCACGTCAACAGAAAACCGTCCGCAGACGAATAACTGATCTCACACACCTCAGGTGTTCAGTCCCTGTATACCCCAACTATGTACACATGTCATATGTCTATAACCAACATTGCTGTAACGTTACCGCACGTACGTCGTTAACAACATCAATTAAATCACACTGAATGAACGAAGTAATGAGAAATACGTGAAACTTACCCTATGGTAGCCGGCCGTAGGATATTTACTGGGTCATTCAAAATAGACCGAAGACTGTTCGGAAGAGTAAATTTGACGAATCGCTGCATTTCACAATTTCAAAAAAACCGCCTTTTCTTCACAAGGACTGAAAAGCACGGAAACCACCGTTTTCGAAAGGTTCGGGGTCTATATAGTGGCTGATGACTTGATCACGTATGGTGGATGACTTGTGCGAGGTCGGTAGGAACTTTAATTATATTGTGCTGCGATATACAGGAAAAAAGGCTTACAATAACAACTTCACTGATTTCACTGCAGTGAACCCATTGTAGCGTCTTGTACAGCATTTTGTGTTGCATAATTCTCATTGTTTTTCACATTTTTCACCTTCTTCAAATTCACATGTACACTCGTTTAAATCATGTGAGTTGATTCAGTGAACAATACAAAAAATCGACTTCCAAGGTCGTGAGCACTGTGTTTTCTCTCTGCGTTCAGTGCCGCGTGTGCTTAGATTTTTGGGAGAGTTAACGGCTAACGGAATCCGCATTTATTTCAGCGCATTTCTAAACTCATCGGTCGTCGGAATTATCTTCATTGTGACCTCTAAAGTTACCTGGGAACTATACGACGGATCGTATGGACTGGATACTTCATTCCGTGTGGTGGAACTCTAAACGACGCAACTTCACGAACTACTGTGAGTCAATTGTTTTCATTTTTTATCACTTTGATTTCGTGTTCACACTTGAATTGTATATAGCGTTTAGATCCACTACACTGGTAGTTCTTTAGTACAGAGTTTGTGGTTCCACATCGGATTCCCTCTCGTTTTGATTGTTGTCCGACAGCACTGATCACGTGAAATGTTGAAATGTTGAGAGTGTATTGTTCTCATTATTTTGTACTTCATTTTGCTAACACTGCGTAACTGTTGCATCAGACCACATTGTACACTTTTGTTTGACGTGAATAAAAACAACAACACAACACGTTTTCGAATAAACTCTGCTACACTTGCTTGCTGGTTCTTCCTACGACGCCAGTGCTTGCCATCCAGTTTAAAACACGCTATTTATTGGATCAACTTTCGGCTCTGTTACTTCGCATCCTCAGCTACACTTGGAACAATTCAAACACTTTACAGCTTCATTGGACGTCCCACGAACATCGTCAATCTTTGGTGAGTCCAGTCCTTGACTTCATTCGTTATTGTTGTATCGAGAATTATTGTAGTTCACACATCTATTCCACTACAAGAGTATGTGAGGTGTGTTGAGTGTTAGAGCAGTCACTAGCAGTCATCCAACTAGGTAGGTTGCACTATGGTGATCTGGAGATAACCGCAGTCTGCCAGATGTACGATGTGTAAAACTCTTCCCAAAACCTAAGTCCACATTGTACATAGGATCGTAAGGATCTTTGTCTGCCGTCTGCTTGGTGCATGTGATCGCGTTTGTTTGTTTGCATGCTTGTCGGCCTATGCGCGACAGGGGCGCCATACACACTTTTTCAGCATGCTCGCGCTTTCTACAGTCGGATCTTTAACCTCCCTAGCTACTTCTGTGTATCGGTGTCATTTATTGCTTATTGAGAACTATTGTTATTATCGTATAATACACTTTCGGCTTCTCGCAATTATTGTTTTATTTTCGCGTCTGGTAGTCGATGCAAATAACTGGGAAAGCGTTCATTCACTACACGCACGCATTAAAGCACCGTTTTGTCGTATAACAATGAACAGGGCATACTATACGGTGAATATAAGGAAAAATGAGAAAAGCTGGGAGGAAGGAAATGACAACAATAAAGATACATGGGGTCATACGTGTCCGGCTGCCAACGGCCATCTTGGGATAATCCAATCATCTACTCGTCTCTTGAATGCGTCGACTGACGTTGCCATGAAAATCGTCTCCGTAATTGCGTTCCATGTCGGAAAGACTCGGACAGAAAACTACGCCGTTTTGCATAAAACGCTACTATGTGTTATAGAGACCTTGTATTAATGGTCCCTGTGACTCACTGTATCGGTGATTGTATAAAGCTTTTTGTTGGGGTGCCTCGGAGAGCTTATGCTTTTGTATGTTAATATAAGGTCGCCTCTCAGGCACCCGTAGGCTAAAGGATATAGTTCAAGATTCGACAGACGGTCTACATACAAGTAAAATAGATCATCAACCCGCTTAGTGGCCCATCTCTGAATAGCGTCTAGAGCAGTGACGTCTTTCCCCCAGTACGGCGCACATGCTTGAATGTTGACTTCCAGCAGTGGCCTTACCAATGTGTTGTAAGTATATAAGAATCTGTCGACTAGGAAACTCCCAAGGACCCTATTGAGCATAATTAGCCTGGTGCTGGCTTTGTTTACAAACTGCATAATGTAAGTACCAGAGGAGAGGTCTGATGCACCGAGGTAACGCCCCTGGTGGACAGTCGCCAGGGTGGCACCACCGATGCGATACGTTATAGTGCTGTGATGATGAACGTACATAGTCTTCGATTTGAACGTTTTGAAGCGCAATCGATTTTCCACGGGCCATGGATGCGGGGCACCTTTAAAAATCTTCTGCGTCATAGTTTCGTGTCGTCAGTATATATCACAACGGGAGAGTTACACACGTCTGAGCGATCGTTAAAATAGACTGAGAATAATAGGGGACCCAGTATAAAGCCTCGTGGTACATCAACTGTGGCGTTGAATGGCCTGGATATCTCACCAACAACTCTAACTTTGTATGTGCGACAGGGTAGGTATTGTTTGAGCCTGAAACAAACCTCACTGCATGAGCCCATATTATTCAATTCGTTTGGTAATCTACAGTGACCAATATTATCGAACGCCTTTGTGAAATCTAAAAACATGGCATTAACTAGAGGGCGTTCTTTGGCAGCTTTTGTCCACGAATCATTGGCAATCAGTAGGTTGGTTGTGCACCATTGACCGTTACTGAAGCCAGGTTGCTGAGGCAGCACCGGCGAGTTAGTATACAAATAGTTTCTTACGAAATCGTCTACTATGCTCTCCGTCACTTTTGACATAGTTGGTAGTGGAGCAGTCGGTCTGAGGTTACTGGCGTTCGTTCGATCCCCACCTTTGTAGATGGAAGGGGTGACGCCGCACTTTCAAGTGACTGGAATACAGTCAGTGTAATATGAGTGTTGAATTAAAACAACAAGCAGTTCCGCCAGCTCATCTGCACATTCATTCAGCATTTGTGGGGGTATCTTGTGAAGCCCCGGGGACTTATCAACGCGCAGCAGAAGTAACGTGGCGCGTACGTTAGCCGGGGTAAAGTTAGAGGGTGAATCCGAGGAAAGATCAGGATAGAAAACAGCGGCACATGGTTCCGTCCCGGCGGAATTGCTGAAAACATATGCACACTAATCGCGTAATATCTCAGCTAAGTCATAGTTAAAAGTTGAGAGTCCTGAAGGTCCCATGAGAAAGGATATGGCAGTTTTCGACCTGGTCAGGGGGGGCATGTGTCCAAAGAATCTTTCAGGGCAATCAGCGATGGATCTTGCAAATGATACTCGGTTTACCGTGCGGTCGACGCATACAGCTGCTGTGCGTTGATTACGACAGCAATTGTATGCCAGGTTTGAGGTGCCATCTCCTTTAAGGAGGAATGCGTCCCACAGGGCGCACTTCTCTTCCATTAGACGCTCGGTCGATGGTTTGGGCCAGGACGACTTGCAAGTGGGGCGCGGAGCACTAAGTGGGACTGAACTAGTTATTGCGAAAGTTGGCTTGTCTGGAATTGCGTCTGGCCGAAATTAAGGGGCGGATGATCGTGCCGTCTCACATTAGGCAAAATCTAACTGTGGCATGGTTGCTTGCAACTAATGACGCATCAACTTCGACTATGTCCACCATGTGGGGTTCAGTAGTTGACACCATATCCAGTCGAGATAGCCTGTGACTTCCTCTCCACCTTGAGGGTTGACTGACATTCTCGGTGAGTCCTACTTTCTGCACAAAGTTGTAGAACGCAGTGTCTGCAGTTTCGGATGTTTGCCTGCTGAAGAGACCCGCATGCGGGAGGTTGAAGTCCTCAATGACGATGTCGCGATATCCGGAGATTGCGGTTGCCCGTCTAATGGTACCGTGCATCTTCCCATCCGAATCTGTGGCTGCGGATGGTTCACGATAAATGGCAGCGGCAAAATTGGACAAGGGTTTGCCATATATTCTCATGTGCTCTCGAGGTGATCTCTTCGAGTGGAGAAAAGAATAAAAGAAATACAAATAGAGCAGACCTGCAAACGACGGTCAAAGGGCCACCGAGGTATTCTAATCATGAATCATACCCCAGGTTGATTCGTGGGTGACTGAAAATATGGCTCAAATTTTTCCGCTGTCTTTATCAACTCAAATTTTCACCCTTGTGGTGCCCTGTGCATCAAAAACTGGCATACGATTAATGATATTCGTCATCGAATTACAAACTTGGTCTGCTTTTCATTAAATTACCTGGGTCGCAACATCTGTATCTGTTGGTATCATACTTTTAGTGCCCTGAGCATGAACATTTACACCATTATCATCGGCGTTCAACCTATCACTTTAGTCCATTATTATCTCAGTAGAAATTTGCTCAGTGTTGATTTTGCCAAGGTCTGTTGCATCATTTTGAGATTGCTGTGATTTGTTCGATTAGTGTTGAAGGATGGCCCTATGTTTGGCAATTGTGTCATTCGCCGGTATGCTGTTTCAAGGCCGAAACGAGTTGGAAACAGCCATTTAGGCGCGAAAAGGGATTTTTCAAATTTTTCATGGAATATTAAAACGCATATTACGGGGCAAATATATAGATGTAATCAAGTATACTAGTGGTGTTGCAATGAGAGAAATCAGCTGTGCCTAAAATACGCCCATATTCGGAATTTTGTTGAAAAAAATGTGTCACCATGTTTTTCGATAAAAGCGTAATGTTGGCTTTCCTAATCGATTTTTCGTACTGAAAATGCTTCCAACAGCCTTTTCGTGCCTAAATAGCCGTTTCTAACACATTCAGTTCTTGAAACACCATACCGGCGAACGACACAATTCTGATTGGGTTAATGGAATATCATGTAGTTTTAGGGAGGGGTTGACAAGCAGTTGACGAAGTTCTGAGTCATTAACCTTAGACTTCGCGGGGGAGAGAAGATCAATGCCAATTGTTGATAACTGGTTGACATCCGGGCGAGACAAGGCATCGGCGACGAAGTTGCTGGAACCGTCTATAAAACGAATGTCGGTAGTGAACTGTGAGATAAAATCCAGGTGTCTTGTTTCTCTAGGGGAATCCCAGTCTGGAGGGGAACTGAAGGCAAACACAAGTGGTTTATGATCAGTAAAAACAATGAAGTTGAGACCTTCCAGAAGATGTCGAAAGTGTTTAATGGCAAGGTAAATGGCCAGTAGCTCACGACCAAAGATAGTGTAACGCGTTTGCGCTGGTTGGAGTTTTCGGGAGAAAAAGGACAAAGGTTGGATTTTACCATTAACGTTTTGTTGTAAGACAGCGCCAACAGCCGACTGAGATGCGTCAGTATTCAAAATCAGCGGCGAGTGTTCATCCACCCTCAAATGCGTTAATGTGGTGGCTTGAGACAAAGCTTCTTTGGCTGAAACGAACGCAATATTAGCATCAGAAAAACAAAACGAATTGTTCAGGATTAGCTTTTGAAATGCCCGCTAGGGGT
>JTDE01006376.1:6258-35697 GCA_014338405.1 Paragonimus skrjabini miyazakii
CTGACCTCACGTTAGGCACGACCGAGTTATCATATGAGAACGCTCATCCACTTTCGCTTGTGAGCAATGGTGAGTAATGAGAGCGAAACTCGAGTCTAGTGCTTTTTTTCGAGAGGGGCCGACTGGAAAGTCTATGGGAATGCGACAGCTGCAATCAATTGTGGGTGATGTTCAATCTATATGAAAATCAAAATCCCCTACTACTCATCAGAACAGAAGTATCTTGGGTATAAAGCGCACGAAAACACTTACTACCCTTGCGGTCAGCAGTATTCTTGCACCAAAATAATTACTTTCTTCTGGAAAAGCTTTTAATAGCGACATTAATGAGGTATACAATTCAAAATTGTACATGATTTTATTCAGGTAGTCCGATACCCTGAGTTTACCACATATAAACATGACTGTACTCAGACATAACTTATTAGAAACACGATCCTTCTAGAGCTGAATGAGCAGTTCCCAGAAATTGTGCAGTTTTAGTAGGCAAGCTTGATTTCAACTTTCACAACTGACAACTTTCGACATCCTCACAACACAGCAAAAGTTTGGAAAGTTTAAACATCGTTAATTTGATTTCTACTTGTGTGATATTTGTTGTCGCCAAACAGACTATCAATCTACATATATGCGTTTCGGGACAAAATATTGATTGCAGCCAAATCTCTTCCACAGTTCCTTACTCTATTTCCTAATAATAATGTAGTAAAACTTGTGGAAGGAACAGCTGCAGCTACGAGTACTTCACATGAGAAAAAATCACATGATTAACATAGTAAATCAGGGTCAGTCTTACTTATTAAAATATTTTCACACGAGGGATGCAGGTTATTCTGATCTATGAAGACCTGACTTAAAGGAAAGGTCCTGACTGGTTACCTGTCAACATTTTCGATCTTGATTTATTGAGAATGATGTACATGAAGCCGCCCAGTTTAACAGATGTCAACAAACTACATAACAGCTTCTGCGATTTGTTTTTACTGCAGGTACCTTAGATTTTTCAGGACATTTCCATCCGTACAGAATGAAAATGAAATCTCATCCATGAAATTTCCATTTCCTGTGACACTTCACAGCCAACAACCTAGAGGAAATTGTGTTGAGCATAGTTTAACTAATCGATTAATCTCACTATGTTATCAGAAGTAAAATTCATTATTGATTTCAAGAACGTTGCTGGCAATCAAAAATATATCAGCAAAATGTGTCTATTGATTATCTTCGTTTGCTAGAGCCTAGTTATAAAGAATATTAGAAATCAAGTATGTATTCAACAAATACAATTTCACTTATATTAGTTATCAAAACGAGCACAATTTGTTAGCTGAATTGCAATTTTACACGCAATTACGCAGAAGAAAAGGAATGTCTGAAGTCAATGTTGAAAAAGTTTGCTCAAACATTAGGATAATTAGATGCGGAAAAATCCGTGAAAGGAGTCTACTTTTTCAATTAGTTGAGCAAACTGACGTTTGTTATGGTATGAATTACTAAATATTGTTTCGGTTTGATTTAACAATGATGCATTGTTACAACATATGATGCAGTGATGGTTGATGAGAAAGTTGATCGATTATTTCATTTTACATGCATCCAAGACTGCCAAGGCTGTACTGATTCTGCTAAACAACATAAATAAAGTTGGGCAGTTGTTTTACCTGGGTTATTTTCATCGTATTAAAGCTAACTATAAGAAGTGGTAGAATATTTTCTTTACGCGTTTCTAACTATATTTCGATTGGACACTGGAGTGTGTTTTTCAGTTAATAAAAATGAAACAAATGTTAAGGCAAAAAATTTGGAATGCTGTGCTCTGCAGTTAGTAGCGTCCAACACTAAACCGAACATTTTGCAAACACACAATTCCTGACCTTTAGAGTGGGTTTAAACGGTGGTCTCAAAGGTGTTTGTCACATGTATTCCACGTTGGGCGAAGTAAAATTCTCACTTTCTTCAGCTGTTACTACAGAGGTTGGCAGTACTTTTCACTGTGAGGAGGTCCTATTGTGAATATATGCTGTCTGCGTAGTAAAATACGTTTTCCAACAATTTACGTCAGAGGGTGACTCCGTTTGTCGGTGTAAAACTAAGCACAGCAGAACCTAGTTAATGGAGACGTATTTTTCAAACTTTCTCAAGGGTTTCAACGTTCTATTAGCCAAGGCTTTATGAGCTATAGAAGGACGAAGATTGTGCTTCGATGTTGATCACGCAACTAGTTGATTAGATTGGTGATATCAGGGTATTGTCCTTCTAACGTTTTTGAGTCTGCATCAGAAGTTAGTATTGATGGACCATTATTTGCAACAGTTCTTGCGGTTTTATGACTCACCAATAATTATTGAACACTTCACTTTGTCAGATTTTTGGGTTTCCGATTTACAATTGCATTGAGTACTTAGTTGTTCAGCTGTTTCGAAAAACGCAGCAGGAAATTAAAGTAAACATATCGCACTTACCATCTTTGAACGTATACTGCAGAAATAACCCTTCATTCACCGATGTATGCAAACCTCATTGATTTTTACGGTCACTCCATACAGCTGGTTTTAACCCCCCTCTCCCAAAGTGACAAGGTTTGGATGTATTTCAGAGCTATACCACACTAGAGAACGGAACTTGTGAATGTAGCCACAGTACAGTATTCCAGGCTTCAGTGCATAGCACAAGATGTATATTGTGGTAGATATATCACCTTTGGACAACACTATTCTAAAATCTTCTGTTTTGTCTGAAACCTGTTTCAGATATGCTAAATTGTGTTCGTTCTCCGAACATAAATAAAAATATCGTTGTAATGCGCACAATTATTTGGTGGACCACCTGTGGTTGAACAAAAAATGGTCATAAGTAACTTGATAGTTGTATTCCTGTGGTATGTAAATAGTACGGTTATTCTTAGTAAATAATTCTGAACTCTGATTACTGAACTATACTCGTCAGTAAAGTATGAAGTTCAGACAGCTTCAGTATTGATAAACCATTCCCGGAGAACTTCCCGTTTCGAAGCAACTTTCTGAGAGGTGCACTTTTACAAAATGAGAACCGTTTATACTCAGGTACTGTGTTCCAAGAAACAAACTATTCGAAACCACGATAGAGACTATCGTGCGAATTTGTGTCCAGCCAATTTATGACGAAAGAGTTCAACTAGCTTACTGTATCAAACCAGTCAATAAAACTACATTAATTCGTCAGTGAGCTGTAGGCTTTTACCTCCATGAGACATATATGATCCTTCTGGGTGAAACTTCTGAAAGTGCACACTCCCAGTTATTAATTTCAGTAACGCGCTAGTAATGTGAATTAAACAAAACTCAACTAGAACCTGAAACTGAAAAACAAACTAGATTTATCGTTACAAGTCATTCAGAAACTGAAATAATGGGAGAAATTTCCATCGATCCGGAACTTTCCCCCTTAGTGTTTGATTCAGTAGTCCCTTGCTAAACTCGCATAAGTGATAGGTGTCATTCAGCTAATCAGAGCATCTTAGGTTTGAAACATTTTTATTCAACTTTCCTTTGATAGTGTCATAACAGCCGGGTTGAAGGCAGAATTCCAACGTTGACGTCTCTAGTTAAAAATTAAATGCGAACTAAGCTGGTTCACTCAAAAAAATTCATTTATGCACAATGAGCCGTAACCCCATCAAAACGTGGTCGATAAATGAATGGCAGCCGAACTACCTATAGAAAGTCACACAAACTATTAGATCGTTCTTCTGTATGGTGCATGTCAAGTTGGTTCGCAATCAGTACCAATGAGACTGATGTGTTTGCAGGGTTACGTATAAAGGATTGGTTAGTACAGTCTGTTGAAGAAAAAACAAGGCGCTAGTAACACTGACAAGTTGAATAAGCTGCGCCTGCATTACTGGTTCCTAACATCTAATTTGGTTTAGTTTGGTTCCCATTCTCAATCATATTTATACCAGTTGCGCTTTAGACGGGCTTTATGGAGCTAGTGGAAAATGGTATCGAGAGATACTCACAAACTTTTCATATAAATCGCTAAGTATTTCTCCTACTGGAACCTGGTTGACAAAAGCAGGCGAACGAGCACACATAAAAAAGCCGCTTAGAACCTCCTTGAAGCAAACATTAGCACCAAAATAAGACTTCTTCTGGACTAGGTAATGCAAACAGCGTTTGTAAACGAGCGGCTGATTAGCTCACTGCTATTGAAGATGCCTGGATGATATGTCACTTTCTTCCGTTGTCTGAACAATCTCATTTCTCGTATTGAAATGCAACTTGTTGGTTATTCATACATACCTAATATAAGTATAGGGCCAGATAATAATATCTGCTGCAGGAAGCTGCCTGCAATACTGATCGTTTACGAAGTGAAGAAGCGTTTGACAGTTTTTAAGAAAATCGCCGTGGTTTTGCATGATTTTGTTATTCACACATGTACTTAGTTGATTGTTTATAAGCAAAGCAATGGTCACCCTATTTGCAACAGATCAGTTATTGTTCAGCAAAACAACCAGTCATACAGACATATTGCCGTAGTGTCTGGTACCGAATGGAGTAAAATCATTGGACTGCAAGGGAAACAATAGTGGAAAAACTATTCGGCTCTGAAAATAATAGCTTTTGGTTAAATGCCTTACATATTATTGCATAGTAACCGTCTATTTAACGCCCACCTCACAGCTTCGATGCCTCTCATTACAACGTTATCCGGCATTACAACAGAAATTGTTACCACATACGCTTTTCTGTTTCTCGTTTGAAAGCCTGGTAATTTACACAGGCAGGGCGTAGCGGCAGTTACAAGATACAAACAACAACCAAGTCCCATAATGAGTGCACATAAATAACATGCAAATCGGATTTTCACATTGGCAAAGCGTAATTATCAAACGTCATTGATATACAAGTCCTTATCATTCCACGAGTCACATAATCGCATGCTAAAAGATCAGAGAGCAATTTTCTTGGGTGACTAGTGGGTGATTTCCAGGTTCACTAAGTGGAAGCAACTTATTTGTTTACAGTAACTATAATTTGTTTCATCCGATTGCCTTTGGAAATACAGCGCTTCGGTTTGCTTCCGAACCGATGCATATCTGTTCAGATTTGCAATTTCCCTCTCGCAACATGGCAATTAGTATACGAGAGTCAAGGGGTGAAGGAAAATTATATTATCTTTTAACCAAGTGTTGTTACGATTGCATGCAGCTAACAGACAGTGCGAAGGTAGCAGTATACAACACTAGGTAAATTTGAGCAAGAAGAATATGCCGCATACGTATTCCATGCTGCCGAACACCGTATTTTTGTTTGAAATAACCAAAAACCGCAGTTTATGGTAGATGACTGAGTCGAGGATCAAAAATTCTCAGCCCCCGTTCTAGGTGTGCAGTTCTGTTGATAGATCAGCGGGCAGGTTGTTAATATCACTGCTTCAAGGCTGGTGGAATGTCAGCATTTTAAAGTTGAGTCTCTAAGCTTACAATCTAACGAAAAGAATTACATTGTTGAGTAAGAAAGACATTATACTATTTTTATTGTTGTTTGGTGGGAATCTTAAGCCAAAAGACGCAAGTACATTGCATTTTTTTGTCACTCTGCCCATAAACACGCAGCGTAGCTTGCTTGTAGTTCCTGTAGCATTTTGGCAACCAACCGACGCTCGAAATTACCACAAGCTTACATATTTGATACTGAATCAGAATTGAGATGGTAGCATTCCTGACCTAGTAAATATACAAGAGGTATTTAAATTCCCAGAAGTAATTGCAACAAGGTTGTATAACTCATTTGGTGCTATATAAAAATCACAGTTCATTATCGTTGTTTTGTGACCGCTACTTCGTCCACTGTTGTACTTGACTCTAAAATCTCTTGAACATTTACTGTTACACACAAATGTTTACTATAATGAATAGTTTGTAATATACGAGAAAATATTGTCAATAGGGACAATATCAAGCGTTATCTTTGTACTAATTTTCAGACTATATACCACTTGTGTGAAACGAGGTCAAAATTTGCAGTACCAATGGCTAAATACCTTGACGAAAGGGGTATTCGGAGGTAGCTGTTTTGTATGACAGGCACTTTCGTTGTGAGTAGTATAATACTTGCAAGTAGTATGTTACCCACAGGCAACTTTCAGAAACAAAAGGGCAATCTGCGAATGCCAGGAAGACGGAGGACAAGGAGAGACTATCGAAATAGTGTGTACGCGCTCAGCAGAAGTTCCACCAAGGCGAATGACAATGATGGATGTGAATGCATATCTAACTTGCAAATGAGTATGCGCGTTTGTGGTTTGATTTTTGACATGACCTATACGGGCGTTTGTGCAATGAACGGGTTCTCAGGCCAAGCGTCTTTTGCGGTCGCAACAGCTGTCATAATGTTTCAAACTGCTGGCAACTTGCAAAAACTCCAACGGATTCAATCCATATAAAAAATATTAATAGAACAGGTTCTAACCAAGGCGGTCATCGACTGCAAAAACCGTACAGTTCCTTATCTGTTGGTGCTCATTTCTAAATCAACAGTGTTTTTTTACAGCTGTGTATTATTTTTGGTCTCATTGTCAGTGCATGGTGGCAGTATCTGCTTATCTTTACACCTGAACTAATAGGTGGCAATCGTCCCATCTCCAACGCTGATTACAGCAGTAGATATGAAGAATGGCAATAGAGGCTGTGAGCACCCGTAAAGGAGCGATAGTGTGAGTGTCACCGCAGTGAAATATTGCATAAGTTGATCCTGTTTAGGTGTAGCTTTAGCCAAAGCAGAACGATATCTATGATGTTCTGTTTTATCGATAAATGTGAAACATTGTTTATTACTATCAGTCATGATTAATCTGAATGGACACGTGTAAGTTCGGTAAGATGAAATTTGTCAGTTCAAATATTTTCAAAATAATAGGAACGTGACAGCAAAAGAAAAACCGTTCATAGTTTACTGGTTTTAGAAGTAGTCGAGTAAACATCAACATTTTTTATGAGAAACCTAGAAATCGTAACCTATGTGACCGTTTACAGCACTTCAAATAAGGCAAATCAGTTGAAGCATGCTGATATTGTGCTTCATTCTGAAGCATTTCGTAGATTTTGAAGGTATGGTTTTACCTGTCTGTTGAACTATTACTGAGTCGTCCGAATATAAATGATTACGTCTTCAATACGTAAATTACGGGCATAAGTATGCGGAATCTGTACAACGAAAGTAGCTATTTGTATGTACTCTCTTACATTCCTTGAGTAACTCAACCCGTTCCAACATTGAACTCAGCTAAATAAAATCTGTAATATAATTTGTATTCTTGATCTGGGCAGAAACAAAAGTAAAATTGCTATGGAGTAGAATATCACTGAATCTTGCTTGAAGTACCCTTATATATAAATATCAAAAACGTTTGACAAGTCGTTTACTGCATTTTGGCTGCTACACTCGCACGACCTGATCTGGTCATACAAACGCTAAGGATCGGAAAATGTGAAAAAGATTTGAGCATATTTTTTATTCCTTAGTTCGCCTTATCAACGGTCTTGTTAGAACCTAACCCAATGACTGCGTCTTCTGAGATTAGCAATAATTTACACTTGCCTCATTCACTTCATGTCACACTTGTCATCGCAAACAAATCAAAATGACCAAAGTGTAACAGAAGAACAAATCGAGCTGGATGAAACGCTTTCTTCCGAAAGCGAAATAAACGGTTATTATTCCGATTTGTTTGTGACAAAACAAGATGTGTTCCAGAGCTGAAAATGACACCTAACTGCAGTGTCATCAGAGGGACTTCATAGCAGAATCTAAGCAAACGTTTGAGATTACCGTATGTGAGGATAAGTGGAACCATCTCGACGGAACAACAGTGTATAAAAGATTGATTATCATGAAATGAAAATTGAAACTTATTTGACTGAGGAATGACTTTTGTCTTTTAAATTGTAGGAGATACAAGCTATCTTGTCAGGTTTGACGCCTCATCTGCTGATGCGGAAAATGTGTTACCGTCGGTGGATTAACGAACTTCGTTCGCCAAACTCATTCGAATTGGTTAGGTTGAATCTAACTTGTATTTATGACGATGACTACTGTGACTAGACATTAAAATGCACTTGGTTACCCTTGGATTCTTATAAAAAATTTGTGTCAGTACATCACAAACGCACAGAACTTTGGTCACGCAAATTAAATCGTTCAGCTAAAAAGAAATTCTCCGATGAATCATAATTTTGAGTCTGCAGTGGACTGCAATTGTGATCCAGTCTTATTACTGGTATGAAAGTCAATCTCTCACTGGTTACTCAAAAATACCACGGTTGACGTCTACCAACCGAGGTAGTTGTTGTTTTGGTGGGTACATCAAGGAATCCGACTACTAGTTTTCGGTGGTGTCGTATGCGAATCCGCCTAAAAGCTGCAGAAAAAAATGACTTAAACGCAATGTATAAATCGTCTGCAAAATAACGCTGAGATCACACTTTGATTCCGACCTGACTGCTTTTCAATATCCTGTGGAAGGTTCACATTCATGAAGGTGAGTAGAACAAAAGATTGGCCCAGTGCTTTCTTTCTTGTGGGAAATGACAACTGTCAAATTAAACTAGGTAAGATATGGTCAAAAGCCGAAGCAGTACCACAATTCCGTTCCTATCTTGTACACACTTCAAAATTACATAACATGTTGACGCTGATTTAACACCTTCAGAATATACCTGACACTTTCCTTAACCGAACAAATAACCGAATGTCCACTATAGTAAATTGAGCGCACATACCGGTAATATGTATTTCAACGACGCAAAACATTGACGAAGGGTCGGCTTCCCTAGCCAATGTAATGCCTTTGTTCCTAACTTGATAGTGAACGGCTGTTCGTGGTTGGCCTGCAAGTTACCAAGAAATCAGCGCTATCCTAATTGAGCAGAGAGAGATTTCTACAAATGTTCTGCTCAAGGTAGATAGCTGTTCCTGCTATGTTTCTTATAACGCGTGTTAGACACATCACCGGTTTGAGAACTCCACTTCTTCATTTGGAATTGTTATTCAGGTTTTTCACTCCAAGGCACGGCACTAAACCAACCCTGGCATAATCTTAATGCTCACTCTCAAGGTATAATGCTGACGTTAGAATTCGTTGTCATGAACGTCCCCACTTTTGCCTCAGTTATTTGCAAGTGTTAGGTTTGAAGTTGGTTATTATGCTAATATACTGTGATAAGCAAAACAGCACGACTTATTTGCGTGTTTCCAACTGAACTATAAATCATTCACATGACCAACGCACAGTTTGATTTCACGCCGTGTCCAAAGCTGAGATAAGTAACCTTTTGTTACATGCATTAATTGATTATGTCAAAGCAAATATTCTTTCACCATGTCATTTGTTATAAACGAGTGAATTTGTTTTTCATGTTCCGCGAAACTTGCTCCACACATAGTTGTGTTATGTTCATAAACATCAGTGTAAATGAGTGTACATCAGAGTACTCGCAAACTACTTGTATTTTCAAAACGAATGATATAAATGGTCTTCTAATTAGTATATTCCCATTGGAAAATTTGAATGCAACTTGTTTTCACTGATATGATAGCGATGGGGCAACAATTTTTATAGCGTGCTGAGAGACAGTTTAGATCAGATCGTATTTTATTTGTCAGTTGTGTGGTCTTACTCGGCACATAAGTATCCATGGTTTACTTCGCAACCGTACGAATTTTCACAATTTAATACCCGACAAACTCTACTCCAGCATTGTGTTTACGGCTTCTTTTTGTGTATATTCATTTACTTGTTCCTGTGGAACTAGTTACGTGGGTCGCACGACCAGACATTTATCTGAACGTATCCGTGAGCACCATCCATCCTGGATCGGCAGCGGAGTCACCAAGACATTTATGAGCGCGATTGTTTCACACCTCGTTGATACACATCATACTGTCAACCTGGACTCTTGTTTTCGTCCGATTTACCGAGTCAACGTCAGTCACTCAAAAGCTGTCAGATGCCGAATTTTAGCCACAGCTGAAGCGATCGGAATTCAATTAAGAAATCCACTCTTGTTCGTACAAAAGCGCTTTGTTCAGGCGTTGAAGTTGCCATGGCCAACCAAACACATCATGACCGATCAAACGGTCATGGTTCCAGTGGCGCCATAATTATGACGTAATCGTACCAAAACGTTATTGACGTGTCTGACCGCACCCAAGCTAGCTACTTGTTTTTGTCCGTTTCACCCTCACAACTATGTTTCATATAAATTGTTATATAATTTTCTGATGAATATCATGGGGATTTTTAACGATTTAAAACTTTTTCTCCTATATAAGGGTGTGATCCAATTCTCTTTATTCGATTACGGTTCCATTTCTCAATGAACATACATGGTGCACACCAAAGTATTTCGAGAGGTTCATTCTTCGCCTTATCGTGTAGGAGTAAGTTTTAAGAATTGGTCCGCTCTGCCTAGGTGATTAATTTTCAGGCGGCTTGGCTTTATTGGGCTGGGGGTCACAGTCCGGAAAACTTGAATGTTTGGAGAATGAAGGTCTTAACTGATCCTCTGCAGTCAGTCCTCAGTTGTCATTCAAAAGACCAGAGATCGACGGATGGGAACGCTTATGGTTTAGACATCGCTGCATAGTTGTTAACGCATGTGACTTCGGAAAAGTGGATAGCGCCTAAATTTAGTATTTTTTTAATGCAGAATTACCTATATCCTATTGGCCAGTACAAAAGTAGTTTCAGCCATAGGATCTTCTGTTCAAGGTTCTGACCAAAACTATGCGTACACAGTGGTATGGTGTATCTATGTCCTCGAAAATAAAAAAATGTCTGGCCTGCATCTCAATCAAATACCATATTTGACTGTCTTATCTTCCGGCGAATAAACTATAACAAAACTTACAGACAATTCTCAACGGAACAAGCTCATTTAGGATTGGATCAAGTATTACAGTGTGGACAAATAATTTATTTGTGAGGGATAGTCTGACAATTCTTCAACGTTTCCAAAACAAACATTTAATGGAAAGTAACAGTTGGTTTAACCAAAACGGAGAATTGAAATTGGAGATGTTTTGCCGCCGTTTCTTTCTCGACTGACCTCACTCAGTAGTTCAGCCAGCGACGTGTATGATCTTTTGATCCATTGGGGGTTGGCTGAAAATGAAAAATATTGTTTCACCGAAATACTTAAACGACATTCGAAACGAGTGTAAGAATAATGCACTTCCAGTCAACCCGACATTTAAAGGTGTAAAATTGATTTCCATCTTTAGTGATTGTGGTATTTTGCTTGTCCCTCAGTAGTTTTTATTTCTACTATTTCCAAAACTGAATTGCGCCACAATATTTCAACATCTACAGTGAATAAGTGCTAGCTGAGCTAACTCAAATGTTTGACCACAAATGTTCGTTTACTGGTCGAGGTTTTTAAAGTTTGCCGTATAGCGCCTACTTTCCGGTAGACATTTTCGTTTGATGCTTCGTATATTTGCCACCTTACAGTTTTCCATATCATTTTCGCCAACATCAATTTTAGCCGGTGCCAGCCTAAGATTCAAAATGGAGCTGGTTTATTGTTATCTGTACATCCAGACTGTTCTAAAGTGAACAAAAGGAGAAACTGTACATAAAAATAATGTAAGAAAACATATTGTTGGAGTTTCCACACTAAGAGGACCCACATCGAGTCTACCTAGTAAATTTCTACTATTGCAGTATGCGACCGAAACCAGCAGGCGCGCGCCAGTTGAATTTGAATTGGTGACGGACGTGCTGCTGTGTTGTCGGCGCCGTTTTAGTTATCGTTTGTGTAAGTCGTAAGCAGGGCTTACTGGGCCTTTGGCTCATGATTGTTTCTTGTTGTATCTTTTACAGAAAGTGTTGGAACTCCTACTTCGGAAGAACGCTGTCTCTCGGTGTCTTCACATTGCCCCAGGGTTGGTCCGTAAGTGCAACGGACAATCGAAGAAACAGCCGGCTTGCATATTACACTATCAGCCACGGAAGTGATAATGAACTTCTTCCGATTCACACGTCTTTGTTTTATCTCCAGAAGAGATTCCAGCGCAGTAATCCACTGAGTTCTATCGATCCAACTCCGTTAGTGGACCTGTTAACGTGAGCCAGTGCATATTACTGGAACTCGAATATGATGTTTCAGTAAACATTCTCTGAATACCTTGCTACTGTTTTAATCTGAACCACTATGGCGTTCTAAACCGACGGAACATTGACCCAATATTGAGTCAGGAAAATGTGATAAATAATTAATTTTGAGCGCAATGGTTGCAAACACAAATTTGGTTCTTGTTAACCTGCCTCACTGAGTTTGATTCATTGTCCTCAACGCGAGTAGGTCAGTTATCATTGCATGATATTGTCTGTTCCCAAAAATGGAGCAACAAACAGTTAAAGGTTGCTTTCATGCCACTTTTTGACAGTCCAGATCAGACCCACAACCTGTATTCTGCTCCACCCAGTTATCACTAGAATGCCTTTCTGGGAGAATTACTGAACACAAGAGCATAGTTTTAAACGGTGCTCAACTTCTTTTAATCATGTAGACAGTTTTTCAAAACTTTTCACCATTCATTATCCTATTCAAGGATTTCTTTGATCATATGTTACGGCATTAACACAGAAGCTAACCATAAATACAAATATCTGAAGTGTACTTGTGCATGACTGCTTGCCGAAAGTTAACTTTTGAGAGGTGACTGCGTAAAATGAAAATCTAACTTGTAGTATCTTCTTAGTAGTGTGTATTGCTACAGTTGCTACATTCCGTTACAGTCAATATTTGTTACATTTGACTGTGACAAATATTTTGTTCCAAACAATAAATGATTGTTTGCTATTCAGTAGCACAACACTACTAATTACTGACAGGTATTTTGTAGTCAAACTAGGCCAATCGATCTGATTTCAGTCAAAAGAGGTCAAGTCGATGACAGTATGTTTTTTCGTAACAGTATGAAGTCCACATAACATTTCACGGATGGTGTCAACCTGTTAAATGCGGAAAGACCTTACATCCTGATTATGTGTTAGGCTGATAAAGATTGAACCGATTAGTTTGCATTGAAACTGCAGCAGTTAGCATAGTACACTGTTGATCAACTGAAATGTTTACAAGGTTACTAAAATGAACCACAGGTTTAGGTGCCATGGCATCATTTTATTGAGAATTCATTACAAGTTCCCACACTTTGGTACAAAGTTCTTCTCCTATAATATTTTGAGTGAAATGCAAATGCGTCTACTTCGTGTAGTAGACAAAACAAATAAATGGCTCTAATGTGTGGTATCATAAAGATTCATCTTATGAGAAGCACAGGTACATGTAGGAAAAATTCTACCATAAAATTAAATAGTGGTTTCCTGTTCAAGTTTGCTCAAACGTCCAAAAGTATCGAAAATGCGACAAACCTGCAAATCGTACGGGGTTTTCATTCTGTAACTGGTTCCATGAAAAAATCTCTGAAGTCTGACCGGAATTCATATAATCATCCTGAGGGATGTTTCGAAGTTGACTAAACTTGATTGTAATGATGAAAAGATAGACGGTGTAAATGATTTTGTAATTGAACATATGAACTGTTAACAGATTTATTACGAAACTTTTCCTAGATTGTTTTCTTGTTCGCACCATATATACGGGCTTATTTTCCCTTTGTGCTTACCAATTCCTCATACCATCACCTGATTGGTCTGTATGAAATATGTGTTCCACCATGAATGAATTACAGATTTAGCAGTTAGGAAGCACAACTTGAGCTTGTCCCACATTATTTCCTCAAAAACGTACACAAATATGTAAAAATCACAAAATGTAAATTCGAAGCAACTGATTATACTGTTTTAACATTTCGCAGGAACGTTTTAGCCCATACTGTAAATAAATTGAGACAATCGATGTAAAAACTGCAAACCAACTTTCTAGTTGGGCTTGGTGACGGGAAAACTCACAGTTACATTGTTTAGCTAAGCAATAATTGATGTAATATTTTCTAAAAAAATTGGTAGTTCACTGATCATTCATGACTTTATGAGCTGTTCCAGTCCCTTTTTGGTCGTTGTGAAAGGTTACAAATTGCTTGTAAATAGTAAGAATAAATGAAATATTAACTAAACAAAAATGGCTCACAGTGAGTCTCTAATCTGCATTTTAGTATCAAGTATAAAGGTAAGTTGTTTCATCACTTCTCTGCTCCTAACTTTGTAGCACAGTTCACCATTCTGAAACCTCCTCATATTATGATCGTGGTCCAAGTTCTACAAATTGTCAAACATCGGTGACTAATATCTGGCTCACAGTGTGCAGTGTTTTGAAGCTTCTTCTGTTTTACCTATAAGATGTAAACTTCATAAGGATTCATCTTTTTGAATTTACGTTGAAGTTGTTGAAAAATTGAAAATAGTTTCTCAGTTAGTTTAGTTCACATTTTCTGCGCTCAGTTCTATAAAGCAAAACTCAGGTGATCATTGGATGACCGAATAACTAGAAAATCAGATTAAGCGTAGCGTGAAAAATAACTGAAGTTTGTACAGAATTCAAACATTAACTTAGGGAACAACTGTGGAAGAAATATGGATGAACCACAAAATCTGAAGTTTATTTGGTATGCAAAATGTATGTCCAAACTTTTTATATCCCTTCGAGATATCAAATACTATAATAGACGTTTATAGTTAAAGGTTACTGTAGTTGTGATTTTCTTAAATCATTCCACTATGTAAAGGTGACCATCATGAACTCCAGGTAGACCAATGATAAGCGTTTCTTGAGACTGAAATAATGACCGTATGTTTTAGAGGGTGGAAATGTGACTTAGTAATTATTCGAGTGTAACAAGCGACGAAGGAAACCCCATTCGGCAAGATACAGTGAAAATATGGTTGACACAATAGTTCTGTAACTAAACTAGACAGTTTTGTTCTCGATTTAATATTCATTTCATCTGAACATCGTGCACTTTTCAAGTACGTATACAAAGGTAAGTATCTGTTTAGTATCTCGAAACGGCATAAAAAGTGTGGCTCAAAATCTGCTAGCTATTCTCAACCTACCGAAATAGAAAAAGAGAACTTGATAATTTTGGACGCTAAACAATTTAAACACGTAATGTTTGCAGCCAGCTAAAAGTCTAATGATATAAGAAAGTCGCATAAGAAAACTTTATTCTTAAATCAGATATTTATACAATATGCGCCTTGGCAAACTAGCGAGGGAAGCGCTACAGATGACACCGAAGAACTATCAAAACACTAGGCATCCATACTGATAACCTGTGGCTTTGAAGGTACCTATCTTCAAACACCCTATTTAACAAATCCATCGAATGATTACTTCAATGTTTTCTGTTAACAGACATGACAATACATATTGATGGTGTGTGCATTGCTCAATCTAACCAGGTTGTGGTAGCATATTCCGAAAATTAGTTTTCAGTGGTGTCGGCAACCTGAAAAGCTGCCTCCTTTTTGTTGGTGAATGTACGATAGCACAATTCGGGTTCATGCATAAACGGTTTGTGGCAACAACTTTAGGATACTGCAATTAGTTAATATTGTGAAGCATTCAAGATCACGGTATGCCTGGTGCGTTAGCACTGTCTCATCCAGACAGTTGTCTTGATAAGAAGTATAAGTCAAGCAAAAACAAACAACATTCTCAAAACAAGAGCATCTTTGCCTGAACGGACGCACGCAAATATAATATATCTCACATGTACGGAGATTCGTTGGTTTTGAAATCAAGAGGCCGATTCAAAAGCTGTGAATAAAATGTAAAAAATTCTGATCAAAATATCAAAGTCGATTTTTTAAATGTTAAGAAAATCATTCAAAATTAGCAATTATTAAAGGCATGAGAAAGTGGAGACGGGAGGCAATGAAGTTCACGCAGAAGACGTTGTACGCGAAAGTCAACAGTTATTAAACAAGGATGTTTTCTCTGACCCTGTCCGGAGAGTGAATCGTGCGTTAGTTTTAGCGTGAGTTCGATTTAATGGAATTTCCAAAATATAACACGCACTTCATTCTTTTGAGCTGGCATTTCTCGTCTCCACGAGGGTTACGGGTAAACGTGTTAGAACAGGGTGACCCCAGTTAGTCAAATATTGTTTCATCAAACACATTTGTTTATATAAACTCCAATTCATTGATTCACGAAGCGCATTAATCAAAATTCCAATTGACATATCTACAACGCAATAATGTTTAACTTATTGCCATGGCCCAAGTTGCTCGGTATATTTGTATGGTAGACATGTGACTCAACCCGGAGCTTGTTGGTAAAATAACAAACCATATAGTTAGTGTCTTGTAATATATCAACAGCCACTCACACGTTACACAGTTTAAAACCACTTACTGAAACTTCTTTTTTGAAACAGTTTGACAGAGACCACTTAAGAAAATTGGTTATTTCTGCAACTGAATGATCATTGAGAAGGCATTTTAAGTCGATGTTTCAAACTTGCTACTAACGTCTTGAACGAAAGGTTACTATGAGCGTGATGATAGAACAACCCAAATATATCACCTACAAAACCTCAACAGAGGAAAATCCATAAATTTTTTACGCAAACCGATGGAGATTACGAAACCGTTATACAATTACTACTCTTGCCAGTATTCACATGATTACATTGACATGAAGTTTGTCAAGATTACCAGTGAATAAAATAAAATGACTAAAGCATGTTGCTGAGCTTCTCTAAAATGTGTCTCAGTATGAGGTCATGATTAGACATTCCGTATTCGCTGGTCATATTTTGGAATCGAATCAAACCACTAAACTGAAATGTGTTCAAATGATCAGATATGGCGCTCAAATCAATGAGGATTGTCTAATTGTAGAATCCATCAAAATATTGTCACGTAAATTAAAAGTAAAACTATGGATACAAAGGTTTAGGTTTATGATAATCAACCTAGACCGACCGAATTGGTTTCAGCCAGTGATTGGTTATCATTTTTACACAGGAGTTCTTCTAAGAAACAGTATACTCACAAACTAAGTAATCTGTCTTTCTAGCTAACATGACTCTAAAACCTACTTCCGGTCTACATTACTTTGTTCTGTTGACACCATTTAGAAGAACGCATCGTTGATTGTTGTCCTCGTGGCATTTTACTGAGGTGTTGCACCTGTGCAAACCGGTCCTCGGTTATAGCCTATAAAAGAAAACCAGTGGAGCCACTGTAAACAGCAGGATAGTATTGCTGAATAAAAGTTCATTTTTTAAAATGATTGTTGAAACACTTGAATAGACTAAATAAACTACTCTGTTTCTTTATCAACACTGATTCTAATTTTTGACTGGCTACATGTAAATTTCAGGTAGACATTCAAACAGCTATTTCTGCGTTTTCATCAGACATCTGTTTTCAACCCGATTCTCAGTCTAACTTGCAAGTGTACGTTTTGTTTTTGCTACAGTCATTGTATATAACAGTTATTATTCTAAATTGCTTTGATTTCTCCGCATGAGAGATTGTGAAAACAACTATTGTCTTCTCTTGTAACAATTCTCACTGATTGGGTAATTTCTGTTCGCTCCGTTGCATTCACAATTCACTGTATAGTCATATTGATGATGTGAAGTGCTGCTATAAACAAGTTGGGTACACAATATGAACTGCTAATTTAAGGTTTGTGGAATGAAAATATAATTTCGAGGTTTAGAAGACATGTTCTTCATGAATATTTTGTATATTCCTGAAAAATCTTATTGTAAATCATGTGCGTTTTCTTTGATTATATTCAACAGTACGACGATATCCGTCGAATTGTTCTTTGACGAAGCTACCTTTTCATTAGTAGAATTGTTCAGTATTAACGAGAATATTGCATTGTGAAGTAGGTCGATTGATTTTTTCCGTTCAGCTAAAATGTAGTTGGACTGATTAAAATTGAACTCTTCACCCTTTTATAGTTTATATCTTCAACTCACCAAAGAAGTTGGAAACCTTGCCAGGTTCAAAGGAGTTCATTTCCGAACTAAACGTTCACAGAGTTTACTTCCGCTGTACATATTAAGGTTTTTTACACAGTCCTCATTAATAAATGCATTGAAAGTTTGAGAAGCGGTTAATGATTGTGATTGTGTGGGGACTTTGATGACGAGAACTCATTTGACTTTTTCGTGACATCAAAATATCCTGTTTATGTTAATATGTTAATATTCTGCTGGAAACTAAATGTGCAATTAATAAAACACAACTAGAGAAAGAACATGCAGTAATAGTGGAAGAACAATGTTGAAATTGTTTTTGATGATTTTGATACTTGTGTTTGCATTAATGCCCCCACATAATCAAAGTATAGGTTGTGGAATCGAGGAGACGTTTAGTAAATTTTTTTTCCGCATCCTGAGTAAATAAACCATTTGAACGATTGGCCAGTGATACATTAATTAAGCAAAATAATCAAATCAAAAATTGGATGTGTTTTATCAACAGAAGATTGTTTTCTTACCATTAGCTTTGTTGAAAGGTCAGAGATCGGAGGTGACAGAACAGTCAGTGTGTTTCCTCTCGAGGCGATCGGGCGATCAGAGCATTACTCATAAAGGAATGTAGCTGTGTTCACTTACGATAATTCGGTCGTGTCCAATGTGTGGCCAACGCAGTCGCCTTGTGGAGGCGTGGCCGGAATTCTATTTTCGGCCGTGACAAGGACATGCACTACTGACGACCTCTAATCAAAGCAAAACTCGAGTCTGATGTTTCCGTTCGAAACCGGCCTTCTGAGAAGTCTATGGAAGTGCGACAGCTGCGGTCAGTTGCAGGTGATTTTCAATCTATGCACAGTTTTCGAAAACATGTGTTTACAATGCTTAGAACCTATTGTGCAGTCACAAGGAGCCACTTGTGTTTGAAAAGCTACATCGTTACTTGGGCTGCGGCACTAGATCTGCACCGACCAACTTATCCTTCGCGGTTCTAGTGAGATGTGTCAAATGTCATCCTACCCAAGGCTTTTTTGGAGCCATGTTCATGCAGATTATATTCATCCAGATGCAATCTCATTGAAGCATCATGTTTAAAACTAAATAACCAAGCACCTCGCACAAGCATGTGAGTTCCAATGGTTGATGAATCAACGACAAACTTTGATACATGATTTTGATATAGACGAATGCCAGAATTTTATTAACTACGTTTACGGTATCGCGAGTACACAAACCCTGAAGAGACAGTCCCATTTACTCGGATGTCTGAATGGCGTAAAACCGCAGTCTAAGCATCTGGATAATCCAGAAAAAAGTACGTCCATAGTTTTTAGTATATCCGCATTGACGTTACGTTGTTAGAAGTTCTACAATTAGGACCCACATTTTGTTGCTCACGTCGTAGAGTGGATCGCATATTAATTGAAGTTTACTTTGAGAATTTGTACAATCAAATCAGTCAGTTAATCCCAGCTGTTAATACCCATCTATAGAGATTTGAATCCGACCTAGTCAATTGTGGTTAGGAATGTAGTCATTTGCACGTAGCATGTAGAGACCCGCTAACTAGAAAACGCTTTGAGGCTCTAAAGCATTTACCTGCACGACGGGAAGTAATAATCGCTCGATCGGATAAAGGTTCCCAAAGATTGGTCTCTAGAATATCTTCCATCTTATCCGACGAATCAATATTCCATCAACCGGATAAAGAAAAGGGTAAGACACATGCATGAGGAACAGATAATAAATAGGTTGAACAGAGGTGATTGATTTCAGAAACTACGTCCCACCGAACCATACTGACAAGTTCCGTTATAATTAACATGTATGGGCTTTGGAAAATTCACCACCCTAGCCAGCCGCTTAAGTTGATGCTGGACACGTGTAATACTCCCTATCATAGTGTCGCCCAGTAGCTCGTACTCCAATGTCTACGTCAACGAAAAGCTCGATCGGTAGCCCATGCTTCTACCGTCATTAGGTGGATGATATATTCGTGACAACGAAATCGCGGATAACGACACCACGAAGATATATCTGTTTCCTGCTCATCAGTTTTTTGATGTACTCAATGTAAGGCGCAGTCGAAACTGATTAAGCGTATAGGGTTGAACTTGGATTGCTAGTTACGCCTATGTCGTACATAAAGATCGTGTACTAGCATACAGTCAGTTGATCCTGGAAGCTAAATGCACAAACACATAATACTGATATATTCCTGCATAGTTAACCTGTTGATCTATTACTGTTAGGCGTTATGTAATATAAGATTTAGTATAAACACCGCCTTCCACGCTGACTAAATGCTGCAATGTAAGTACACTGCTGCAACCTGGAATATCATCACATACCACCATCGAACCTCACTGTCAATTCGGTCCATTTCCCAGACTTCAGCAGGGCCAAGCACACATTAGTCGTCATTCTCAACAACGTTTTCACAAGTTCAACCACAGTTGGGTTGCAGTTGTCAGGCTTACTTATGTCAGGAGTCCCTCTTTGCGGGAAAACTAACCATAGACCCGTGTCCGCTGCCGTTCTACGAAGCTCATATAAGCCAGCTGCTGAACCACTCGGGAAAAAAACCTTCTACATAATTATTTAGGCCTACATCTTGGATACTACCTCGTCAAGTGGAAAGTTTGCAGAACCGCGGTCTGTACAGGAGTTTTCACCAGATCCGGCAAGTCGTCGTTGACATCCCAATGAATCTAATTAGCCCCTATATGAAACCATTTGATTGTATATACTAGCCTTTCTAAACAGGCCATGAGGAGGAATCTCCCAAGAATCTTGAAAGACAAATCAATCAGCATTTACCCGATGTCTTGTTAACTAACATCAAGCATATGTTTGCTGCATGTGCCCAGAAGTTCCAAAGTTGGATACAGCTGGCCGAAAATCTAGAGAAGTTGCAGCGCGAAATTAGCCAACTAACTCGGCATAGCAATAAAGTTCGGACGCGTAGCAGACAAAGCGTCGGTCGTTACGAAGGTTAGTTCAAGTTGCAGACCACAGATGGCTGACGATCGGAGATTTACAATAAATCATAAAATCTGCAGAAACTATAGAGATTGTCCGAATCAAAACAACAGTTTCTCGTCCTTTCTTCTTGTTTTTATCTAACCCCTTACCGACTTTTTTAACTACTAGCCACTTGCTTTGTAGCTAAAAGTCCGTGAGGCACCGATGGTTATAAGGCGCAGTACAGTGCATGGAGTGCACGTGGTTTACTATAAGTCTGTGTGTTACAAAGTAATGTGAATCCAGAAGGCTGATGATTCAGTTACAGTGTTAAACTTACTTACTGCCAGTTGTACTCCACTTCTGCGACTGTTTATTATTTCAAACCACGAAATGCTTTTTAATCATTCTGCCTACACGCCGCTAAATTAAGAGATCTCTTGGGGTTTGCCGTGAAGAGAGAAAAGGGCGAAATAGATAATCGTTGTTAACCCTTGCGTAGCAAGGCGTATTAAACGCCCAGTTAACCTCAATATGGACCAGGCAACAAACTCACGAAACTTCAAGCGGAAACCTTGTTGTCAACGGAATGTTTCAACAAGAAGTATCCAGATGCTGGAGAAGGGAGAAATAATTGTACCGATCATAATATGTGAACGCTGGATAAACAGAAGAACTCCAGTGAGCCCAAACTTTCCCCTCTTTCTGATGGTTGGGGTGAATTTACTGAAGTCTGAGCGCCTGAAGCGGCTTCTTCCGATCCCAACTTGAAAGCCAAACAGAAACTAACTTATCTATCCTTATTACTACAAAATCCTCAAAAGTGAAATGCCAGAGGAGTAAGATTATTCGTGGGAGTGGAGGTCCTGTCAGACTTATGAAGCTCAAATTGCCTGTAATCAAGAATCAGAGGTCGGTTACAAATATTCGCTTGAATGGAACGAAACAAGTTGACACGAACTTTTGGAGATATTGAATTAACACAAAGGATGCAACACCGATCACCGTAACTGCCCAAAAATATATGTACATTCGCAAGATGAGACAGCTAGAATGATCTACTACGTGCCACAGTAGAGCTAACTCCAAATTTCAGATTCCCCATGGGCTCCCTGAATAATTGTAGTGGAAAAAACGACGGTGAACTTCGGTTATACGGTGACTATAGTGAACACAAGTAAATGAATAAAAGTATTCATTTCAGCTGACACTAATAGGCCACCTTTCATACTTAGTCACCAAAGCCACACCTTTCAGTTCGTTAGATCGGGGGATGGATTAAGGGCAAACGAATTTCAAATGAGGGATCCAATAAAAACAGTCTTCACAGTATGTTCGGGATTGTATGAGTTCCAATTTGTGTCCTTTTGATTTTCAAATACTCTGATGATATTTCAATGTTTGGTGCAAATACAATGCTTCCTCTGAAGACCGAAACAAACTTGGTTTATCTGGATGGCGCAAAGTTCAGGAAAGGTCCAGACAAGAACAATTTAGCGTTAATGCGGGACCACCTTAGCGAGGTTCGTCTGTAAACGAAGCCCATGAAGTGCCATTTCGGGCATAACGGGGTGATCTCCCTGGAGCATGTCATCTCTGGATCAAGCCCACCGACCGATATGAGGAAGTTTAAACATATTTCTGCTAGAGATGCTGAAACCGTGAGGCCAGACAGAGGGTAAACAAATGGAAAGGAAATACTGTGAATATGAGTTTGGTCGTCTGGGCGCTAATCTCAAGATGACAGATTTCGTTCTTGTGATCAGCGCAGACTCACTCTAATGAGAAGGTATAAAACTCCCTACGTCATGATACACGACACTTCAACATGCCTGTGCAACACAGTTAGCCATGCGAATGTAAACAAGCATGATGCGACGACACGATAACAATGTTGGTGGTCTCATCAACGTGGAAGTGTCATTTTGTTGTACCAGTCATTCAGAAAAATGCGTCGACTGAAAGAACCCTCGAACAATACGTCGAAAATCCTGGGAGAGTATTATTGTTGCACATCATGATGAGCGTATTGTTGCCCACCTTATAGCACTGCTGCCTGAGAGACCTTGAAGCCATCGGCATATTGTAATTTTGATCAACCACTCCAGTGAATGGTGCAAGACAGTCTCACTTGCACCGGTGGGTATAATGATTGTAGGAACAGTCTTCGTCAACCATTAGAAGTGTCTTTGAATAATCTCACTCAAATCGAGGTTCTCTCCTCTGAAACTTTTAGCGCGTGAAGTTTGTGAGTTTCTAGGCATATATAAAATATGAAGAATACAGTGCTACCCGAGAGGTAACCGGTTGTCAATGAAAACGAACCGACTCCGTAAGAGGCTGCTTATTACCTCTCACGAACGGGACTATTACTGGATTGGACCTGACAGCCAAATATAATACCTAGCATACCACGGTGCAACGCATGCTTTAACTCACTAATCGCCAAGTTTTCTGTTTGCTGGCCAAGAAGTGAAGATGTCGTTAGATATTCGATTGCCACTTACTCAACAATTGCTATCCTCGGTCACATGTTATGAATAAAACCTGTTAGGTGCATTTCGACGGACTCATCAGATAGCTCCAGCATATTTGAAACACTCCGCAGGTATTGTGTGGACAAGTATATCAAGGTGCTATATACATATTCTCTAAAAGCCAATGAAACTAACAGTAAACAACATGGTTCTGATCTCGCAAGCTTCGGTGGAAACGCTGAGATCATTAATACGATTGTGCACTTTTAACGCAATATTCTCAGATGCAAATTGCCTGTTAAGACGACAGATAAAGAAGGATATAGAGCCGATAATCATTAGCTTGAGCCATATATATATGGAGGAAAGTTTCTGAAAAACTATTGAAGGTCCCATAACTTGGACCAGAAGTCCAGATGCCAGCAAGTGAGAGAAGAATGGAACGTTGGTGATGGAGCTAAACGATGAAGGAAGTTGTGATTAGATCAACGGGAATTAGCTAAGTGCTTGCTTGTTGGAGCTGAATTGTGTTACGCCAACGTCTTGCACAAAGATTATCGATTAAAGGTTAGTCATTTGACGGTGAAAGATAATTCTGTGTTAATGTCACTTCGTTCTGTTTCTATACCACTAGTCTTCCGATTATTTCTCATTTCAAACGCTGAGTCTATTGGATCATTTTGACTGAAATAATCAAAGTACTAAGCTTCCGTACGAATTCATTCCGCACGCTCTTGTCAGATGTGAATATATAGATTGAAAAGATGATGACACAACACAATTGAAGCGGTTAAAAGTGAAGCCCAACCTTGGTTGCGAGTCATACTCACACCTGAATCCACAGCAACTAAAATTATCAGTCAGTCCTTTCAGGCGTATGTGGCCGGAACAGATGAAGGCTGATCAGTAACGCATGCGTGCGGATTTAGCTACACTAAGCATTCACAGGAACAGCAAACGATGTCGTAATACTAGTGTTATGAAATATGGTCGACAGGCGCCATGCGGTGAACGAAACGGCATTTTGATCTTGCTAGCAGATGCGTCATTTACCCATAAACCAAGCTGGAATGTGCTCTTCAGTCCCGTTTTTCGTTCCATCTGTGTGAGTGTATCTGCGGCTACAGGAAACTGCATGGGTACAACGGTCGGTGAAAATTAACACCTCGCATTCTGACAAGAGGCAGAGGCAGTCTAGTTGGTCAGAACAAGTTCCATCGCGTTATGCGCAATTTTGGTTAGAGTTTATACTACTCCACTTACGTTAAGATGACACGAACGTCCCAGTGTAAACATAGTGCCACTGAAGTGTTCAGTTTTACAATCTGTGTATGTCACATAGAGAAGTACAGGTCTACACTAATTGACGATACAGGAAATCAGTGTTCTAATCTAACGTAAAATGTGTCTTGCTATGTTCACTACTAGTTAATTATCAGTAGGACTTTGTAAATGGTAGATGTTAAGTTTCGTGATGTGTGATAGGATGAATTAGGCGTTTCGAAAGAGTGTTGCACAGCAAGTCGTTTTTTGTTATCGTTCTATGAATTGATTAAAACGCAAGCATACAGATCACCCCGACTGGAACGTTCTTCTCAACATAAAACTGATATAAATGCCGGAAGATTACTCTCGGAGCGGAACTAATGATGTGCACGACAACCAGCTGTTACATTCGCTCTTGAAATCAATGAAACCTTACGTCGGATCGCGTAATTGGCGAGAAGAAGTAATCATTAGACTGCTGTTATTAATATGAACCACATGGTATGCATCCCAATTTCATAGTTATTCTGAATTTGCGATAACTGCAGCTCTCCATGGATGGATAACCTGGTAATTACGCTCTCTACTTCACGAAGTGTGCGTACGCCCTGGTTACTATTACAACATTTGTAGTTATGCACTTCCACCTACGGTAGACGACAACGGATTAGCTTTCTTTCTTCGTTCCTCACGCTAAGTCAGATGGTCACCCTGTGTTTGAGATACGCTAAGGACTTGCAGTGGTTCTACTAAGCAGTAAACCTCATCAATAAATCTACGCATGTCAGAAAAAATTAGGGTACGGAAAAGCAATACACCAAAAGGGCAACTCATCAATTGAGGTAGGTTCTATAAAACGTTAGAAAATATTGCTCTGAACCAGAAGCTGTGTGAATATTCCAGATTGAATTTTAAGCAACAACAAATATGGCAAGTTAAAGCTCAGATACTGACTGACAAAATAAAAAGGAGTATTAATATCCCTTGTGAAACCATTGATTCACTTAATGAAATATTTTGCTTACGCATCCTCATCTGTCTCAAAATCTGGGGCACAAACTGGAAAATCTTAAACCACCACGCTTTTTGGAATATTATTTTACCTGGAAACGCAAAGCCGTGATGCGGAAGCTGGATTAAACAGCGCAAGAGAAAACTACCAATTTCGTTTCATTTCACTAACCCGCAAGACGAACAGATTGATGAGAGCAGTCAAGTCTTATTCAGCATCTATGATGAGTCATCACCACTGTCTGATGCTTGATAGAAAAGCCTAAAATTAGACAATAGCAACGTCTATCATTTTTAAACTCATACAATAATAGGATCGTGTAAATATGAACGTTTCAAGCCGGGTAATGTGGTCGAAGATAAGGTCAAATGTTTCAACCTTGTTTTTGGGCTTAAAGCGTAGCACAAAGCAGGTAGTCAGCAAGGTGAGTTGAGTAGGCTGAGCTTAACGCAAACATTCTTCTCTATTCAGATGCAGCATAGAGACATTTTTTGTTCGCTGTCCAACACCGTTCAACAATCACTGCTCATGAGAAGAAGCGCGTAGCAAACAAGCTTGTTTTCAGTGTTTCATCATCAGGTTAAATACAACACATTTATGTGGGTTCGACAGGGTGAGGGATGGAAGGCATTAATATCAAGTTAGTCAGATTCATCAAATGGTTTTGGCAAATCGGTACTCCTACGTAACAGATCGATCCGGGTTATTGATACATGGCCACGGGAGATTCAATGCTTTGACCAGACGCTTTTGTGAACATAACGGGGGTGAGTGTAATCGAATTGCGATGGCTTCTGCGATGGCTAATAAACGACCTTTGACCCATTTCGATTGCATTCCGCAGACTCGATAGATCGGTTTGAACGAATCAGCCGGGTTAATCACATGGTTCGATTCGACCAAGTGTGCAGCGACCGCTGATGAGCAAATCACTGCTCAACAAAGATTTTCGTTCATTATGAGCGGTTGATTAGACTATTAAAAACCATAAACACAGGAAGTGCGACCACAACATGGAACACAGGGCTGCAAACACCCCATGAAATGTCATCACTGTTAGCGTTGTTCTGATCCATAGCAAACTCAGTCGTAAATAACAAATGGAAAATTGTTGTCAATACCGAAAATTGCGCAGGTCACTATTCGAACAGTCTAGTGATTGACACGACGCATACCGATTCTAACATATCCATAGGCACGCGAAGACCAATTCTAATATACGAAGTAAGTATTTAACTACTGGCACCAAAAGCATCCACATTAGTCTTCAGCAGTACGTTGTGTCGGGAATTACACTAATTTCGCTCCTTTCATGGTAGTTGACTATAGGACAAGTGTTAGAATAATATGACGTACGACCACATACACGAAAATATATACCATTGAAATGCACAACGAAGGGAGGAACTGAAGACTAGTGATTCGAACTAGTTTTAACGCAACCTCTATATGACTGTATGATACAATCAATTGGGTTCAATAATGCTACTGAAGACGTGGTCAAATATTTTCACTACTGCGTAATAATAAGTAGGCATTAACAAAATGGCAATATTTTGTATTCTTGAAAGCACCAGTGATGAAGGGACCACTTCCAACGGTGCGGTCCAGTCAGCAGTTTCCGTCTTTTGCTACGGGAGAATTAGAAAACAAAGTTAAAACGAATGTCTGAGTATACAGTTCGACGTAAACTTACATATACTTACTTTTATGTTCTAACTGAAGAATCTTAAGGAATTTCTCATGAACAAACTGTAGCTATAAAAGTTTGTGCGATTTTTAGTGACAAATAAAATACACCAGCAAATGTCTCACAGAATGGTAGATAACGGTCTAATGGAGAGAGACGATTGTGTCGGTGCGTGTATGAATGTTGGAATATGTGGTAGCCCTGAAGATCTGGACACACACAAGATCATACTGGCGACAACTAATGTCGCCAGTTGGAGAAACTTTTGGAGAACACGAGTTATGTATTCGTGACGTCCAAATAGTCCATTACAAGAGAGACCACACGTGGGACTGTTCACCCATGTTTTATCCCATAAGTCACGAAAAACAATTAGTAAGGTGGCTTGTGTAATGTAACGTGCAATCAAATCTCGAATAGGAGTCAAATACAAGCATGGGCACAAAATGAAAGGAAGAACATGAATGCATCGAGCGACATGACTAAGCGATCACGACTAATCATTATAAAACGGTGCATATACACACAGATGCGGGCAGTTAGTCAATATCCGGGTGGATAGCACAACGACACGTTGGATTGGCTGGTGGTATCCGAAATTGACTGGCCTGTCACAATGATCCAAACCAAAAGACGCCTGCGCTTTAGCCATCATCCCAAATGGCTTGCGATTCAGCACTTGCGGTTCCACCCAGACCCCATGTGTCCGACCGAAATCCGAATGAATAAGACAAGTAGGTGTGTGAGTGAGGCATCTTTGTCCAGCCGGCCAATGCTGGTTAGCCAATTGAATGGGCAGCACGAAAAGGAAACCCTTATCTCTCGGGAAATAAACAGAGAGACTGCAATGACAAGATCTCAATTGACAAAAAGGTACGTGAAGTGTAACACAAGAAACCTTTCATTATATGAGTGCATGTTAGTGCATTCTAGAGAGGGTAAATTTGAAAAACAAAATTCAAATGGTCAGGTAAACCATTCTTCGTTTAAAACATCAATAGAGTTCAAGAAGAGAATAGGTAGAAGACAGCAGACACCAAGATTTCCGAGAAGAGGAGCGGATTAGTTGCCATTGCAATCATTAAAATAAATAGAATGAATATACTGATTTTACCTAACTCAGCCTAACTTAGTCGCCGTCTCTTCGCCTACGATGCAATATGAGTACGCCGGTGATTTACTAACCGAAGGTGGTCAGCGCATTCGCGGCCGCACACATTGCAACGCCATACAGTCATGTCATCAAGACCTATGGCAGCGATGGTTCTCTATTCGCTGAACTCGCAGATGCCCGTCCGAACCGTATTTCTCCAGACCGTCCGCTTCAAAGCTAAGTCATTTCCAACATTTAAAATCAATGTTACAACGCGAAAGACTTACCTGCCCAACGGCTTGATATCTCCGCTTCTGACTACCAGGAATTCGCTTACCTGATCTCCGTTGTCCATACAACAGCTGCTTCGGAATACGGTCATCGCACATCCGAAATACGTGACCTAGCTAACGAACCTGATTCAGCATCAGTAAGGCTTCCATCCTGTTCATTTCCGCTCGCTGCAGTACCTAAGTGAACAAAACCACGTCAGACCACCGAATACCCAAGACGCGTCTTAGACATTGCAAATGAAAGCGGCTCGGGTAGTGCAGATTCCGCTGATACAGCATCCACGTTTCATTGCCGTACAGCAGTACAGATAGCACTATCGGGCGGTAGACAAACAGCTTGGTGCTCGACTTCAGGCTGTGTTTCTTCTAAACACGTCTTTCAAAACGTCCGAAAGCAACACTAGCCTTTGCCACACGAGCTTTTAACTAGCGGCCCACGGACACAGCGGTGGACAATTTGCTACCGCCCGACCTATACTGCTACCTTGGCGAAGTGGTCGGGCTTGTGTACTGTTTTGATCCGGCGGGCTATGCTGACTAGGACTCCGGTCCTTCCAGGTGCAACCTTGTCAGACAGGCCAAAGGGGGACAGTCAGACGAAAAGCAGTTACACTCATAGGATTGTATGTCGCACTACGGTCTACGTTGTTTGACTGCGTGAAGGAAATACTTAGTCGTAATGAGTATCTA
>JTDE01006378.1:0-19445 GCA_014338405.1 Paragonimus skrjabini miyazakii
CTCACAATTGAAGCGCAGGAAGCTGTTACCCACTATCACAAGAACCTGGACTACCAGGCTACTGGCCACCATGCCTCGTGCTTCTTAAGAACATAATGTGCATTCCGCGTTCTGGTCCAACACCAACAGCATACTCTTTACGGCTCTTGAAAATTATCGTGATTACCATCGAGAAAGCTGCATGTATACTTCTTGTCACGGCGCCATGGAATCTCCCATCGTTCCAAAAAAGAGCATAAGAATTCGCGAGCCGTTTGCCTAGCACGAGCTGCTCGCTGAGCTATTCCTGTAGCTGACCTGCAGTTCCCAAAAACGCATAGCACCCGGCTAGGTCGTGGTCGGTGATAATCCTGCTGAAGCTGCCAGCATTCTGAGAAGAATTCCGTCCATTACAGGCTCAAATAACCCGCGCTCATTCACAACAAACTCTGTCAAATGTGCCCACAACAAAGCCCAAAGTCTGACCAGCAAACTAGGTGGACTCCGCGCGCTTTGCCTGACGGATGACTTCTTTATTGTCGGTAGTACCAAAGTGTGGCTCCCACCAAGTCATCTTGACCCCGAGCTTGATATAGCAGATGGTCCTTTGTAGCAGTGATATAACAATGAGCCCTCTAGGTCCGCAACTCCCCCGTCTCACCCGATTCTCACTACTATTTTTGAATCCGTCTGGTGCTCCACTGCACTACGCAACTTTGACAGAACTTTAGCTAGTGTAATCTATTGGCCGATCTGCCTTAGTTCCGATCACGACGAGGCAGTCTTGTCCACACTCAATTGCATCCTCCCTAGGAGAATTATATATCATAATAATGAGTTACTTTAACCTACCACAAATTGACTCTCAATCTCATGCGTACAAATGCCTCATCGATGCAGTGCCTGAAACATTTCTAACCGCAATAGCAGTGTCTGGCCTTAAGGAACATATGACTGATTGTACAAGATAGCACGAGAGCCATGCTTCTCCCCGTCTATATTACATTACCACTAATAAGGAACTTATGGTCAACAACTTAAAAGTGGACACCCCGCTCGGCTCAGGCGATCGCGCTGTACTTACTTTCGACTTCATTTGTAGTGCTGGGCTTACTTCCGAGGCAAAAGTTCCGAAAAGGAACTCAGAAACTATTAGGGTGGAGGCAATCAACGCATAATTATCTAATGCCTTGTGGGCCAGTTTAACTCGTCATTGTCTGTTGAAGAAATGTGTGAACAATTTACCAATACCATTCGCGACGCCGTAGATTGCTTAACACCATTATACTCCGCAACTCGCCGGAAGCAACAGCAACAATTGCAGCCTCGAACGTCAAATGTGATCCACACTAAACGTCTAGCATGGGCGCAGTTTAGAATGTCAGGGGATCTAGGTGATCATTATCTCTATGCGCAACTTTGAAACCGATGCAGCAAACTAATCAAGGAAAATCGACTGGACTTCCGGTAATGTTTAACCCAGAATTTCATTGATGATCTCAAAAGCTTGTGTAAATTTGTCTCCAAAACTGGTAAAGCCAAAGCCGGTGTGCTCCAGCTAGCCTGTCAGCAAGAGCTTAATATCTCAGACAGTGAAGCTTCTGAAGTTCCGGCTGACTTTAATAGCAATGTGTTTATTAAAAGCTTGCCGAAGTGCTTCGTGACAGAAGATGATAACACTTCTTGATGAACCTCCGCAGTAGATATAACAGTGGATGCTGTGTCAGTGAAACTTTGGGAAATTAAATTTACATCCTCAAGGCCAGGCTGTATATCAGTTTTGGTCTTTGCCCATGAGGCCGCACAGTTGACTATCCCGCTAAACATCCTGCTTCCACGAACACTTTTTGTAGGAATGGCGTCCAAAGGTTAGAAGTCCGCGGATACCATTCCCATCTTCAAAGGTGGCATCGTAATCGGCTCTGCAACCACCGCCTGACTGCCCTCTTATCCTGTCTGTCCAAGGTCTTCGAGGCGTTAGTGTAGGATTCACTATTTGGACATCCTTTAACACAAGCTTTCTTTTGTGGCGAGTAACACGGCTTCCTCCGCGGTCACTCGTGTATTGCAAATTTGCTGTTAACTGTAGACCAGTAAACCAGTGCTGCCAACAGGAGAGAGGGAATTGATGCTACTTACCTTGAATTCGCCAAAGCTTTTGGTCGAATAAATCATTCCGTTTTTTTCAACATGACTCGCCGTTGTGGTGCCAATGGTAACCTTCTCGCCCAGCTCAAATCTTGTCTATCAAACGGTTCCTATCGTGTGTGGGTGGGTTACTCCGTATCCTCTGCCAGACTTAACATTTGCGGAGTCCCACAGGGCTCAATCCTGGGGTCACTACTTTTTCTACTTTCATCAACGATTTACCATCTTGAGTATCGTCTCCACTGGTGCTGTTTACTGATGACCTCAAAATCCAGCGTATTGTGCGTTATAGCTCTGAGGCGAGCGCCCTGCAGACTGATATTAGTGTTTTTTCACAAATAGTCTAAACCAAACTCAACTGAATTCTATACCAGCAAGTGCAAAGGTATGCGTATCAGACATAAGCATAACATACATCCTCAGCGAAGTACCGTTCCAAGTCATGGACGGAGAAAAAGACCTCTGAGCTGTTGTGGCGCACAATCTCTCGAGTTCTTTTAATACTGAGGCGAGCGCCAAGAAAGCGAACAACGCACTAGCGCCTCTGAAGGTGCGTTGAAAAAACCGGGGCACTCATGTTTCAGTAACCATTATTACTCCTCACCTCGAGCAAGGGATCCTTGTTAGATCTTCTCACTTAGAGGAGGACAAGCGTAGTTTGGAAACTGTCCAAAGTCGGGCGACGAAAGCAATTTGGGGGTTGAGTGCAAAACCCTAAACTGAGCGGCTTCACGAGCTAAATATCTTCTCCCTGAAATACTGCTATGTATAAATGTGTATAAATATATAGATACGGTAGAAATAAAGGAACCTGACGTATATAAAAGGTGGCAATAAATGATAGAAACAAGTAAAAAAATCAATCGAACAGGCTCACTGGTATCCTGATGCTAGTTCTGAGGTTCGTACACCCAAGGCTTCCCAGCCTTATATTAGCGCGGATCGGAAATCACGATGAGCAGACGGTGGATCTGCAAACAGACCTTATTTATTTATCTACTCACCGTGCACAAGCGGACCTCAACGCAACGACTAAGGGCGCTAGCCAGCTGGACGTGAAAGAATTTTCAGCCCAACCGCACGGCAGCCGCCAGGTAGGATGAATGTCGACGGAAATTCCAGTCGATCTTCAGAATTCAAACAAGCGTCAGGCTGGTTGGGCGGCGTTGCCAGTGGTAGTAGCTAAACCATTGTTATCCTAGTCAGCGTTGTCTACAAAAGTAGAGATGGTGCGGGTTCATTATATAGCTACGAGTAAAACTGCGATACCTACGCCAACGCACTGATTTTGATGTTAGCGGTTTATAGTGAACTTACATTCACAAGGTAATGAGAACCGACGCGGTGGTACTGGCAAGGCAACTCTCACGTCGCAGGGAGTTTAGAATTTTAGGGACGTTGAAGGTTATCTCACTACTGTACCTTTGAATGCAAGTCGTAGATCGCGATTTCCTCAGCTGTCAAGTTTTGGAAAATTATTTTACCGAAGAAACCGCTTTATGAGGGTGGTAACTGGCGCAGGAGTTGAAAACGTCGAAATATGCGCCATGGATTCATATCTGTTTGCATTAGCCGATCGTTAAATGAAAACGACATTGTCGTAAATCTTTTCCGAAATTCGATTTGGCTGCTGTTGTTGTGGTCGATTGCGTGTGGCTATGTTAACACAAGCGTGCTGAACTTATTTTTAATTTACCTCTCATTTTTTCATTTGCTGATCATTTAACTTTCATTTATTTTTGATTTTTAGGAAATGGATCACACTGTGACTTTCAAGGCGATGTTTGAGAATCGTGAATCTAACACTTTCTTACAATGCCAGCAGTGCCTTCAGAGGTACATGGATGAGGTGGGCGTTATTTACGTTTGTGGGACGAACCATGGGTTGAAGGGTTGTGCGACGTGTCTTGTGGGTTAACTGTTGCTAGTTTTAACAATTCAGTTCTCTCGACACATGTTACAGATCACAATTTCTTGTGGTCCGACGAGGTGCGTGACTGGTTGTGAGCTCTTTCGAGTTGAAGTAAAACCACCTCTGCAGTCGTCTGCCATATGAGTCCCATCCTACAAATCGTGGACTCACGGTTAATGAATTGAACGAATGCAAAAGTCTGTTCCAGCAAAACACACCAACTGCTGACATCAAGCAACATGTAGCGGATGTTTCCAGGAGGTTTATCACAACCTCTGTCGTTGGAACTATCCGCCACATGTTAAAATCTGCAGCGCCAAGTGAGTTTGCTGTGGAAGATTGGTCACGGAACATCAGAGGTCCTTGATGAGGTGTTGTCGATAATTAGTGCGGAAGATGTGGCGCTCACCATGAGGGATGAAGGCAACAGTTATATGCATATCTGCTTCGCCCAGCGAACGCAGATTGAACTATCCCGACGTCTCCCGCATGAAATGAAGGTGAATGCCATCCACGGGACAGACGGGCACAAGTGTGTCAGTGTATATTTCCTCACACTTTCGAGGCTGGAAGTGATATCAGCTCTTCGCAACAGATGGTATGGGACACGGCCGACCCGTGGTGTACGGGTACTTTCGTAGTGAGAAGTATGCCTTACTACGTAGGCTGTTCGAAATTGTTCAAGAAATGATGGACGAGCAGACTGCGGTGAATACATTTGTTGCGGATAAGATGGTCGCACAAATGAGGGCAGCCCATGTGGTGTTCGGCTGCGACATCCTGTTGTGTTACTTTCACGTACGTGATGCCGCACGTAAGTATGATGGTGGGCAAAATTCGCCCGTCACAATTGTTAAAAGCAAACTTTTTTCCCAATCGTTATCTTTTCCACCGAACGACTACGGCGGACAGCTAGGAATGGTAAGGTGCATTCTTACACTGTTTACTGTATGTTAAAATGTGATTTGTATATCACTGGCCGAACAGATAGGAAGTTTCTGGATTAGTTGTTGCGTAATTGGCTGTATATCAAGCAGAAGTGGGCCATCCATGCGCGAAGCGATGTTGTCCACTTTAGCAATCGAACGAATAATAGGCCGGAGAACGCGAACGGACGGTTGTAGAAGAGGACGCACCCAAGAAACTTCCTAGCCGTCGCCATTCAGAAAATATTGATTCACAGTGAGTGGCTGCTGTGAGGTACGGAAAACAAACGACCTATGGGTGCGATCGTCGTGGAGTTGCCGATGTTGGCTGGTACATGAAGAACATTCTTCATAGATAGACCACGTTCGCAAGTCGCCTTCTCCAAAAACCTTTGAAGGGGCGGGCTCCGCGACTCTTGTTCGAAACAGTATCTAAATGCAAGGTTAGCGGTGTTCTAATAATCACATTGAACATTGCAACAAGAGGGCGACGCTTCCGTCGTGGATAACGCTGAGGACACATGTGAATGTACATTTTACTGTACAATGTGGCTGCCATGCGTACATATTCTATCAGTGTTCCGGAAACAATTCTTCCCCCATAGTGAGGTGTTTTGTAGTTTTCATTTCCCTTTACAAATGTCTTGTCCCAATTCGTGAGCAGTGCCTGGCAGAGTGCAGTTTGCCATTTTGGCGGTTGGTAGGCCGGCAGGTTCGGCCGCTTGCTGCAACCAATTTCAACCGCCACTATATAGCCCTTAATCATGTACTCGAAAAACTGCATGACTGCAACAGCCGCACGGAGGTTGCTTGCTTGGACACCATCATTACTTTCGGCAATAAGATAGGGGAACGTGCAAAAACCGGCTTACCTTTATACGACTTACCCATGGGCTCATCTGCAAGCGATGTGCAACCGGGGTGGGTGAAAAAGCCTACATCAGGACTGCCATGTGGACACTGCGGCGACCCGGTACAGATGGACGATTATTGCTGTGATACCGGTCAGCTGATTTTTTACTCCAAATTTATCCAAATGGCAGACAAAAACGAGTGTCCATTTTGTGGCAATCTGCTTCCACCTCAGTCGCCTGGTAAGTGCACGTTTCGAATCCAGAATTTTTTCACTTTCCTCTACTTCAGCGGTTGTCCACACTTCCCCGGTGATTATGGGAAGCAAGTTGCGCACACCACCCACAACGAATGTCGATTTAGGTTGGTCCGCTGACAGTGTACCGGTTGCACATGGGCCGAAGAAAGCACTAATCAACATCACCTGGAACGATTCTCCTGTAAATATAATTGAAAAAAGTAAGTTCCTTCACATATGTGCACACAGTTTTCTTGCAGATATTAGATGCAGTGAACGACACGATGATGAAGACTCCGTCTGACATACTGTTTCAATCATCTGGGAGGACACCCATAACACACGAAAACCTTAGGCTACATTCTGTGCTGGAATAAAGCGGACGGAGTATGTACATTTATCCACAATTATCGCATACATAATTCAAGATTCCACCCCACGTTTTCGTCCCCAGTGACTTCACTCGTCCACCTGTGTGCCTGGCACAGCTCAAAATGTAGGACAAATGGACGGAGCAGTTATGTGTTCCATCATGGATTACAGTTTGGCATAGCTGGTAAGGTAGGACAAAGGGACGGAACAGTTGTAAGTGTCTAAACGTGGAGTACAGTTTGGCATAACTCGTAAGGTAGGACAAATGGACGGAGCAGTCATAGGTGTTTAAGCATGGAATACAGTTTGGCATAATTTAAGTCAACTGGACGGAGCATCTATTAAGGTAAATAAATGCGGCATAATTAGGCGTCTATCACAGCTTAAGTCAGCTGCACGAAGCAGCTTCTAGTGTAAACACATACAACATACTTAGGCATCGATCATGGCTTATGTCAACCGGACGGAGCAGCTACCAATCTCAGCGAAAGACATGTGAATCGGAATAACCAAGTCGTGTAATAATGTTGACGTATATTGTATAATTAACAACATTTTCGTACGATGCAAGATGAACAGCAGTTTGCCGGTCATGTTTCCAGGATTTCCTTTACGCCAATATATCTCCTGAAGGCATCAGTGGAACCGCCGCTCGTTTGATTCAGATTTTGCATGAAAGTGCTTTTTAGCAAAGGACCAAAGATTTTTCATATTTTTCGAGTAAATCATGTTGTTCTTAGGATCCACGAATTTTTTGATGATTGATCGTCCAATGCTCTTAATGATCTATTTAATCCAAAGCTCTGTAGGCTCTCCATTCGTCCGTGATTATTATGGTGGCCAACTGAAAGTGAAATAATTAATTAATATAATTGGCTTACTCGTACGTCTTCGGATGAGGAATAATAAGTTGACTGTATTTCTTCTGTTTCCAGGACAGGCCACCATGAACGCTGTGAATGTTGTGCTGTCCTTGAAAGCTCAGTGGAGCGAAATTGTGAATGATTCCTCTAGCTTGAAAAGGGTATTTCTAAATATGGAATGTTTTCGAACGGAATAATGTCGCTTACACGGTTCACATTTCCGCCGCTAGTTGTTTGCACATCTTGTGATCTAAATCCAGTTTTGTAAAATGCAGAACAGTTGAAAGTAATTACCTTCCGACATAATCCATAGCATCACACTCAGATGTTGATCCCACGGCAGTTACTACGACAGCCCCGTCCATATCCTCCCTTTAAGATCAGGGTGTGCCATCCCAAGAGCTCCACGGCTGTCAGACTAAGAGCCATCCGTTTGGCTTAATGTTAATGACAGTTCAGCGCCGGGTGAGTACACTACCCGAGGAGGGTAAATTCTTCAGCGCGTTTTTGTACTTCATGTTCAGAATACGAAGTTGCAGCCCTGGTGGCAAGGGTGTTTGCGATTTTGGGGTTGTCGTAGTAACTGCAGTCTGAAGGCAATTTCTTTTGGCTGTTCTGCATTTTTTAGAACGAGATTTAGGTCACGAGACGTGCAAGCAAGATGGCTGTCCTGGAGCCGAACAGCGGAAGCCGGCTGCAGATTGCGTTCACACTAGTAGCTGTTCCGTTCAGTTCACTTAGGCTGTGATCAACGCCTAAGTATTTAATATGCGTTCGAAATAGTAGCTGCGCCGTCCGCTTCGCTTAAGCTATGAACAACGTTGATAAGAAGAACACGGGAGAAATCGGAATGAAAGTGTATTTAGACCGTTGGGGATAAGTTATAATGATCTTTTTCAGTTCTGGCTAAAATTGAGATAGCACTGGCAGTCGTCAGTGGATTCTGCGGCCGGCAAAAACATAGATCAACAGTCATTGGAATAATAAGCGCGCAAGATAAAAAGATAGAAGGGTTGTAGCTGAGATGGTAGAAGTGGGAATCAATGTTTTCGTCGGATAACTAACGAGCATCAAAGTTGGTCACTATCTCCCAGGAAAGTAAGCGTTGACCTACGTACATATGGCAAGCTACACCCAAGCATAGTCAGTTAGCAATAAACAAAGCAATACGCACGTTGTTAATGATGAAGTCGGACGTGTTACCCATGTTTACACCATACCGGAGGTAGAAACGACCAGGTGACAACGCAGACACTTTTCCACCGGAAATGCTATAACGGAACCAGGCTGAGCATATAATTCAGATGAATAAATAGCAAATGACAGTGGCGGCATAGCTTTAATTAGGAATTACCGTGATATTTCTTGTACAATGCAACGCAAACGCAACGCAGTCGAAAATTACAAGTTCAGTTACATCTCCAAAACCACGCAAAATTGAGAGTTTCTGCATGATGGGAAAACGTATTCCACCACGAAAGTTCCGATGGTGGCATTTTCAAAACGTAAAATCGATTAGGAAAGCCAACATGACGCCTTTGTTGACAGAAATGGCGACACATTTTTCTCAACAAAAGTGCGGCTATGGACAATTTTTAGTTATAGTTTATTTTCCTCATTGCAACACAGATATTCTACTCGATGAAATCTATATATCTGTTTCGTAATGTGCACTTTATTACTTCATGAAAAATTTGAAAAATGTCTTTTCGTACCTAAATAGCCGTTTTTAACTCGTTTCGGCCTTGAAGCACAGGATCGGCGAACCACACAGTTACCGTTATAAATGTCGTTATCTTTCCGACTTGAAGTGTCCTTCAATGTCATTCTTGCTGCAGATCACCTCGTCTTTACTCCAGCGTACATCCTAATTTCATGGAAAAGTCAACAGCAGTGGTACCAACGAATGGTAAAGCATGGCGAATATAATTGATATAACACGACTTACTTGTCCAGTTTTGTGTACTGTCCTACGTTTAGGTAGTTTTATAAGCGTTCCTCATGTTTGTATTTTTATAAAATGTATAGTATTCATGTCTCAATAACAATTCGATTGTCGAATTTATAATCAACTTTCCTGCTCAATTACGCCCAACTTGAAACAAAAGCATGTGTATCCACGTTTATGACATCGATTATCATTATATTTCACCTTCAATTCTCCGAAATAACGTAGAATACGACTCTGCGTTATTTTCCATTAATCCGTATGCCATTGAACTACCGCAGATTCCTTGCTTAGGTTTACGGAAGATTGAAACAAACAAATCGCGGGTAAACAGAATTCTAAGGTTTTTTGAAACTGCAACATGTCACAAAATTTTTAGCAACTTCTATGGCTACAAAATATTTTTTAATTAAAAGTTCACAGAGATATTCACGGTCTACCGATTCCACACAGCACAGAGAAACGAGTAACCACTTCGGCCATCTATGGTATTCCGGACCTTAATTCTCATAAGACCATATCGGAGCTGAATGGTATAAATGAAGATTTTGGAGAAAAGGTCGTTTGGATTCCGCAGCCAGCGATCGGGGGGTGGAAGACGAGACACTCCCTGAAGGGTACGGCCTTCTAGTGCATGATAAAACGTATCCACTTACGTCGCATGGGATTTTTCTTGTTCTTCACTACCTGATCGCGTACCGGGTTGTCGATGTCCTTCATGACGAAGTCAGACGGATCATCTTTGGTCGCGTTCCACAGAACTGGACATTGACTTAAGAACAGCTTATCCACTAGTGAAGTACGCGAGGTGAAAATAGTGATTGACGAACTCGGAATGCTCAGACCGCTCAAGTGAATCGGGGCGTAGATATGGCTGGGTAGCATATGCGTTGTGCTATCCATAACTTGAGTGTGTTTCAGTGAACTGGGCTAAAACATGGCCTGTGATTTATCTCCGGGATCAGATATTGTCTCAGAAGGTAGATGTGTTGATGCGGCTTCAGGAGCCCTGCAGTTTTTTATTCGACATCGCGCGGAGCTGCAGTCTTTCACTGGTGATCGCTAAACCTTTCCGGGTGAACTGGATACTGAGATAAGCCACCGTATCAAAGGAGCTCAGTTGGTGGAAAATGTCCGGACCAAAATTAAGAGATTCGTCAGCCCAAGGCTTACGGGCGCCACAGGTGACCATGAGTTTGATTTTTAGACCGCTGATTTTTAGCCGGGATAGGTGCAGAGCACCAACGGCGGTTGCAAATTTCGCGGAGTGACATGTTTGATCCTCAGCCAGGACAATCAGGTCGTAGACGTACGCGAAATCACTGACCAGTGCACGGGGGATTGGCAGCCGAACGCCGATTGAGATAGAGCAACACCTCATCCATTGCCATGATAAATAGCAGCGGCGACAGTGTATCACCCTAGTGAACACCAGGCTAAGGCCGTAGGTCAGAGCCTTCGAGCATGACAGCGGCGGTTCGACAAAACTCAGCAATCCAGTGCGTAACAGTTAGAGGAACACCGAATGCTCGGGCTTATCTGATGGATGGGTGGTACGAGGCAAAAGCAAACGCCTTGGACACGTTAATGAAGTCCGCCGACAGGCTGGACTTCGTGGTGCATGGGTCCTGGAGCAACGCGTGGGGAGGCGGGATCGCCTCGAACTAACCGTCACAGTGAAGGAATGAGAATTGAAGAGCGGGCAGTTGCAAACACGTATTCCAGTGATCAGCTAATACCTTCTGAAAGCGACGCGCAGATGCCGAAGATACAGCGATGGGTCTCAGTTCACTTAAAGTGGAAGGGTTATTCACTTTCGGAACAGGCTTCATACTGGAGTGGCACAGATGAATTTAGCAACCTTCGGGTAGCAAAGTGAAGTTAAAGTTGCCGGCTAGGGCATTAGTTCTCACATTGTGTTTGCTGGGCAACAGTTAACTCAAAACTGTGGAGATGTTTTCCATGCGCCTCATAGTGCAGAAGGATCCTCTGCAATGATCAGGTCTACCAAGGATCGCTCTGGAAGTTGAGTCACATGTGGTGGTCGTTCATAAATGTGCGGATGTGCCGATAACTTCTCCAACCAGCACGCAGCTGAGTTATTCGAGAGACCGCTTTCCCAGGAAAAGACTTCAAGAGCAACATCTTCCGGCGTTGCAAGGTTTGAATCGTACAGTAGTTAACCTTCCGTGTGTACTTCCAGGTCGTGTAGGCTCCCACAGCGACGTGAGCACGCTGTTGAGTGACAAGTCGCCATGTGCAAGGAAACGCTTGTGACACGTGCATGTTCAGCTGTGGTTTTGCTCGCATCGCTGTGAAAAGGTATGAAAGTGACGCGGGCAACTGCTGGCAGTTTACCGTTGTGTGAGAAAGACTCGTCATCAGATATCAGCTGGGTTATTTATGCTTTTTAGGCCAAACGAGAGATTGACTGAGAGTATTCAGCAGTTTGGATCTCAATACCCGACAAGTACCTCTACAACTACCACCATTACTACTCTGCTAATAATAATAATAATTGTGAAATAACCGTTTATATGTTTCCAGGACTCCTGCTGCTTTCGAACATGACCACTTCACATATTTTACACGGCATCCGGAAATACCGCCCACCAACAATGGCCAAGTGCCGGTTTGTGTTCAGACACTGTGCTAGTATCTATTACTTCCGTAGGCAATCCTTTTCAGCAGTTAACATCCTTGTTGGCGAAGAAGTTTGCTCCAACTGAGTTCTGAGATCGAGCCTTCAGCAACTTGAGACCAAGACCACTCAGCTGCATACTGGTGTCCCATACTGGAAGTTCCACTCCTCCGAGGCCCGGAAAGCTTTTCAGCATCGGGTACACCTCAATAAACTCGCTTATTTTACTACGCCTCTTCAATGGTAATAGGTCCAGCTGTTTGAGTCCTAACGCATATTTCTTACCTCCAGTCTCTGCGAACAATCTTGTTATTCTCCCTTGTACAAGCTCTAGTACGTTTTATCCTTCATGATGAGAGGCTTCACGTTTTATTGTATACTCTAGGTGCGGCTTAACGTACAGTATGCACATTGGTACTAACACTTTTCGCTTTCTACTCGCAGCCGCTCTTTCCAATTGCGTCAACCCCTCGTTTGTCCTCCTCGCGGTCTCTAGGCACTGTTTGCCAGCTTCAGAGTCAACTGTGATTTGAACACCTAAGTCCTATATGACTACAGCCTTTTTTAGTACGCTGCGATTCGTTTGAATTTCCAACCAACTTGCACAGGTTCGTATCTCTTCCCTTATTCAGTGCTTGTGTCTGTTCACATTCAGTGGTAGGTTTTGGTCAAAGGACAATTTGTGAAGCCTACCTGGATTCCTATGAAAGGCTCTATGAGGGGAGTTTCCCACAACATTCATGTCATCAGCGAACAGGCAGTACGGACAGTTCAGAGAGGAGGCCGTCATTTTTGAAAATCGAAAGCAGCATAAGGTCCAGGATTGCCTTCTATGAGACACCACTGCTCGCTACGCCACTGGAGCTACGCCATATAATATCCGTGGTAAAAGAACTAACTCATGATTTAGCAGATCAGAAGCCTTCTGGGAGTGAAGATAGCAGACTTCGACATAATCTGCCACCCCATGGATTTCTGTAACTTTAACGAGAAAACGAAACAGGTTGATGATGCGTAGAAACAGCAGTCTTGTTCGCAAGATGCACCACTGTTTCATCTGCGTTTATTTTCCCTAAGATCAGCAATTACACGTTTCGAGGGATTCGGCTCGAAAGTTATTCAAAAAACAAAACGTTCTTTTTAGCGCGAATCTGCGATTTTCCAATAATTTTAAAATTTTTAAATCGGAATTTCAGGCAAAGTACGTACAGTACATCAATCGTGAATAAGCAGCGTTAATGGAAAAATGGGAATACATCGAACGAGTGCCAGAAGTATTAGTGTGGTGATGAAAAAATTGCCAACCATTTTCGCGTAAACAACCAATTATTGGCATTAGCTCACTTTTTGAAGTCTTATAAATGCGATCATTGTCATTTTCAAGATGAAATACGTTATCCTATAGCCTAAAAGCGTTTTATTTTGCGGCGTTTTCAAGATATGGTCGAAATGGAAATAAACGACCTTACAGTGTTTGCTTTGTATTTCAACAATAACACACACGTTTGATAGTGAAACATGTATGACAACATTTCCAACTTCCTTGTCGGTACGATATTTATATTATTTCCCTTTGTTTGCAAGATTCCAGGTAGACACTGGTCGACGAAACGCTGCTGTTAGAAATGGTTGGAAATGACGCTATCATATGATTGTTTCCACCTTCGGTGTATTTGGAACGACGTGAGAAAAGGGTATCATGTTCCACTCTATCATCGAGAATCTTCGGAAGTAAATTCTATTCACTCTACTGAATCGTTTCTAACTAGATTGAAGTCGCCTGACGTTCATACGGAAAAATCTACGGAACCAGATGAAATCAAGCTGCCTGTCAAACACCAGGAGGTATACCTTCCAGCTAGTCACATTATGATCTTCAGAACGCTGAGTATCTATGGCGGTGCAGAAAGTTTTTTCAATCAACATGATAATCAATGGAATCAAAGGTGATGATTACCATGTACTCTAAACGCTTCAACGACAGGTTCTTCATCACTTCCCGCATGTGTCCGTTCTCAAAATTGTTCATGGTAAAAGTGGTTCGGAAGAAGCAGCTACTAGTGTAAACGAATACTGCATACTCAGAGTCTGACCATAACTTAAGTAAATCGGGTGGGGCAGCTCCAATTTTGCTATCACTAAGGCACCTTAATCTGCAAATAAAGCAGCAATCTCAACGACAATTCTTAGCCCCTTACGAGGATGGAACAACTAAATTGGATTAAGTTCCTATTACCGACATACTTGCAGATCAGCTTAAAAAAGTAACTAATCTAGAGGCTGAAATGACAAAAATGCACAGTAAATATGAAGAGCTCACCAACATTTTGCGCCGGCTGAATCCGATAGTTGGCATTCTAAATGCCTAAGCTAACACCTATTCTGAGGTTAATACCTATAGCCATAAAGTGGTCGTGGCTGCTGGAACGTTTATTGATACAATAGCTACTGAACTGCACACACGGTTACGCTGTGCAAGTAAAGTGGTTGTGTATGACGTGCCTGACAGAATACTTTTGCTGACCGTGAAAAGAGTCTTGCTAAAGGCTAGTAGGATGGAAGACCAGGAATGTCATTGTCTAAGACCTTGTAAAAAAGTACAGCACAAATGTTGTTCACTGTTACTGCTGTTCACAAACGAAGTTGGAGCAAATAAATTCGTTCTTTCTTACATCAGATCCAAAAGTAGCAACCGAGGTATTTATCAAACACTTCACTTTTTGCATCGATATTCTGGCCCCCATAAAGTTTCAAGGTGTTGATTCATAGATACAAGGGACTGACAAACTTAAATCACTTGAGTCGATTCACAGAAAAACACTGGCTTTTTCCCTAGTAATGCAAATGAGAAGTATGTTTGAACACGCAGAACTTAGAGCGCAACTGCGTTATGCAAACAAAGAAAAGCTCGCGCTTGGCAGTGAGCAGAGAGGCATGAAACCAGCGCAAATAATGAGACGGAGAAATTCCATGGGGGACCCCCATAAAGCTATAATCCACGAAGATAAAACGGTTGTCGACGATCCTGTTGAAATATGTGAATTCTTCAACGCACATTTTGCTGCTGCGTTCAGCGTGTAGAGCACAGTATCACCCGTTACTCCGTTGAAAACGACAAAAGTTTTGTGCAATATTTCGATTGATGTTAGAAGTATCTGCTCACAGTTGGCTACCGTTAAACCCATAATTTACCCTGAACCTGTCGATATCCCACCAAACGTTATTAAGCAAGGGGCTGAAGATGTACCCATCCTCTTACTAAATTTGTTCAAGCTATCGCTTCTATCCAGCACTTTCCCTCCCCAGTGAAAAAAGTCAGTCATAAGGCCCCACTACAAAAGTGGTCCAAGACAGGAAGTTAATAACTATCGTCCAATAAACCACACACCAATCTGCTCAAGAATGTTTGAAAAACTAATAAAAGCTCCCATCGTCGAATTCTTAAGAACGCAAAACCTTGTAAACCTTTTTCAGCACAGTTTCCATAGTAAGCGCTCTTGCATGACATGCTATTTGGAATTCTTGAGCTATATATCGGTGACTGTCTACGTAGGAAATGCGGTCATTATCATTATCCTAGACCTGCAAAAGGCTCCTGATTGTGTGCCCCATAAGTGAATGTGAATCAAACTAGTGTCCCTTAACATACGACGTTATTGAACATGGCAAACCCTTTCTGTTTGCTGACGATATCAAAATCGTTTACACATTCCGCCAGCCCAGCAACCTCGCCTCGTGTCTGCAAATATACGACACGACCGAGCATCTTTGGAATCGTGGTGCGAAACATGGCTCGCGACGTTCTCAGCAAACAAGTCGAACATTATCACTTATGGTTGTCAAATACCCAATGGATCTGTCTCACTAGACGATCATCATATTGACACCGCCACATCCGTTTGAGATCTAGGAATACGGTATTCAAACTCTTTCAGGTAGCCAAAACTGGAAAAACGATAGGCTGTATCAAAAAGACATTCGGTCTAACGGATGCGAGGCCGGCTGCTTACAAAATATGTGCTCGAGCTTAACTTGAGTACTGCACAGTCATTTACTACCATCTACGCAAATCCGATAGGCTCGTTTTGGAAAATCTCCAGCGATTATTTACCAAAACCTTTATAGGATATTCATCCTCACTCACCTATAGTGAACGTGATCGAACACTTGGTATTGATCCATTTTGGTTACGAAGACTAAAGTTGAATCTTACACTTCTGTATAAACTGATACACTCGGACGCCATCACCACAGCGTTCGCCGTTCATTTCAAACACAGCTCCCCATATGGTCTAAGAAATAAGGGTTCCACTTCACCAACCCTGTCAGCTCGCAAAAAGATACGAGTCAACTTCTTTATTGTAAAATATTCCTATATTTGGAATAGACTTCCGAATGAAATCAGAGTCAGTAACAGAATTCTGCGTTATAAAAAGGGCCAGGACAGCTTCCTTACATCATCAAAAATAATGTCAATCTTTAAACTTTGTGTATCTTCTGATGGCCTTTTTGAATGTGGTCCGGAGAACATTTAACCGTCAACGGAATAAACGTATGTATCCGTCTTTATTGTCAGGGTCCCAACTGAAACAGCTTGCCTGAAACTGTTTGCTGCGTATCCACCGATTACTCACACCACATCTCGCATTTGATTCATTACGCACTCACGAAACCGCGTCACTTTACCCACGTGCGTCACTTATGTAGAGTTGTATTTAAAACAAAAAGAAAAAGAAAAACTTAACCACGATAATTGTCGTCTCTCTGGGAAACTACTTATTGCTCAAGCAGGCACCCCCTGCACTGCGACGGCCGCAGCTGGTGAGCCAGCCCGCAACAGATCCATAATTCACGACACTGCCACCAACGCTAGCGAGCACCACCCTGTTCAAGGTGTGACAACACTATGTGAACGCAAGCAAGGAAATCAAAAAAGACTGTATGCGTCTGTAGTGGCCGATACTCAGTAACCGTCACATTCCATTGGTACTGGCATGTCTGTCGCAAAAACCAAACACTCTGCCGCCCGGTCAGACTCCGTTATAGAGCAGTACCTCCAGGAGTGCCTCGACTCGTCGCTCCAACTTCGCGACGAACATTACCGCAAAATCTGACTCGCCCTGTGTGCCCAAATGCAAATCATACCTCGATGTCCTTTCTCCAATACCCGTCGCGTAAGACAGCCTGACTTACTGCATGTAAACAAACCGAAGTATGTACGGATTTCTCTTACAAGCCCATTGGAAACCGAGAAGATTCTCCTAGCAGCCTTTAAACTGCACTCCTTTGGCGGCGCCTCAATTTATCCCGACATACCTTGGATCGAGCGACAACGGAAACACCAAGTAATGAAAAATACGGTCGCTGTCGATCGCTCCCGCAACTTAGTTATCAGAAATGTGCCTGATACGTGTGAGGAAAACACCGCGCACGATGTAAATCAATGGCATTTATTTCGTCTGTCCTAAGGCTTAAAAATGTACTTCTGCGGAGCTCAATGCGCATCTTGCGCACTCGCCCGACCCCCGATGATCCCCTACCACGGCTTTTGAAAATTTCCGTGACCGCCCCAGAGAAAGCTGCATACATACTAGAACGTTTTCGTCACGAACGCCATAGAATCCCAGGAGGCATAACCTCCCACCCCGATCGCTCCAAAGATGAACACGAGATGTGGCAAGCTGACTACCTAGCACGGGCTGCTCGGTTAGTCATTCCCCTAGTTGATCTGAAGTCACAAAATACGTCCACCAGCCGGCTCAGCCAGAGCTGGCGATAACCCTGCGGTTGCGCCTAGCTTTCCCCGAAAAATGCCGTCCTCTTCCGGCTCCGGCAACCTGCACTCATTCAGAGTTAACTCTGTTAAATGTGCTTATACCGACACCCAAAGTCTGATCAGCGAATTTGGTGAAGTCCGTGCGCTTTATCTCGCGAACGACTGCCTTATCCTCGGAATAACTGAATCATGGCTCCCACGGAACCACAATGACACCGAGCTTAACGTTACGAACACGCTGCTTTTTCGGAACGATAGAACAACGAGTGGAGGAGGTGTTGTGGCCCTTCATGTCCGCTACTCTCTTCTGGCCACTGCCCTGCCTCACCCAGTACTCACGGCTGTCCCGTAATCTGTCCGGTGCTCCGTTGTGCTATCCAACTCGGACAGATTGTTGGTTGGCGTAGTTTATCGGCCTCCCTGCTCCCGCTCTGACCGTGATGAAGCAATCCTGTCCGGACTCACTTGTGTCCCCTCCCTGGGATATTCGCATATCCTAATAATGGGAGACTTCAGCCTGCCACAGATTGACTTTCAACCTTATTCATACAAAGGCCCCGCCGATGTCATACCTGCAACATTTCTAGTTTCAGTTGCGGCTGCTGACCTTACGGAACACGTGACCGACTGTACGAGGTGGCGCGACGACCACGCTACTTCTCGCCTAGACTACATATTTACTAACGAGGAGCTAATAGTAGACAACTTAGCCGTGGATGCCCCATTCGGCTTAAGCGACCACGCCGTAATAACCTTCGATTACATTTGTAGTGCTGAGTTTACTCCCAAAGCAAACGTTCCAAAAAGGAACTTTCAAAGGAATGGGGTGGACGTACTCAACGCGTACTTAGCTACTGCTTCGTGGGATCAGCTTAACTCATCACTATCTGTTGAGAAAATATGTGACAATTTTCTTCTAACGCCATTTGCAAAGCAATAGACTGCTAAACACCATTCTACTGTACGACCAGCCGGAAACCACAACAGCAATTGCGGTCCCGAACGTTAAAATCCATCCACGCTAAACGCCTAGCGTGGGCTCGATACAGAATGTCAAGGGATCTAAATGATCGTAGTATATACGCGCAACTTCGAAACCGATGCACCAAACTACTCTGGGAAGATCGATTAGATTTCCAGCGACGTTTAACTCAGCGATTCGTCAGTGACCCTAGAAGCTTGTACAAAGTTGTCTCCAAAACCCGTAAAGCCAAAGCTGGCGTTCCCCAGCTAGCCGACCCGCAAGGGCTGAATTGCTCAGATGGTGAAGCCGCTGACGTTCAGACGGACTGTGTTTACAAACGGCGTGCCTATCTGCCCCATGGCAGAAAGCGTTAACACTTCTGAAAAAATCTCCACAGTACGAGGGGGAGTCAAGAATTAATGCCAATGTTTTTAATTCTGGTGAAGTTTTTCATAAAATTACCTGAATTTCTCCCAGTTATAAATGATTATATTATTTACGTTTTGTAATAGTTTTTTTCTTACTTTTCATGTTTTCAGACTCACCAGGAAAATTCAAAATGGCTGCCCCCGTAGAGTTGCGTCAAAAACAAAGGGCAATGATTGAATTCCTTGTTGCTGAGGGGGAAACCCCCATGAACATTCACAGAGATTAACAAATGTATTTAAGGAAAATACTGCAGATTATAGCAACGTATTCAGGTGGGTTCGTCGGTTGAAGGATTAAAAGGTGGGAACTAAGAGCGTAGCCGATAAACCTCGTTCTGGCCGTTCATCCGCGTCTGTCAATCCTGCCGCTAAAGCACAAGCAGATGCTCTGATCAAAG